>PVIJ01001965.1:0-176995 GCA_004024925.1 Scalopus aquaticus
CCCCACCGCTGAGTGTCTCTCTCCTATTTGGTTTCCTTATAGTCCTGTTATAAGTGAAACCATTCGATATTTTTCTTTCTTTTTGGCTTATTTCACTGAGTATGATCCCCTCTAATTCCATCCATGTCACTGCAAACTGCATGTGTTTATCTTCTTTGAATGCTGAATAGTATTCCATTGTGTCTATGTACCACATCTTCTTGATCCAATCATCTAATTTTGGGCATCTGGGCTGCTTCCATACCTTTGCTATTGTGAACAGTGCTGCAATGAACATACGGGTGCATGTATCCTTTCAGATTAGTGTTTTTGTGTCTTTTGTGCTCAAGGACTACATCAAGGAATCGTAACAGCAAAAATCACTTTGAAAGAAGTATTGGAAAGATAATTCAAATAAAAACACATCAACTATCGAAGAGAACGAAAGAGAATGTTTAAAAATTTAAGAATGAAGAATTTTAGAGAAAATAATGTATCCCTAAAATTTCCTTTCGATCCAAGAATTTATCACAGAAGAACTACAAGAAGGATAAAAAACTACAGTAAAAGAAAGCTTTACCACCCGTGTTTTCTCAATGTAATAGTTATCACTAAATTTTGTATTTTGTATAGCTGATCCTTGATGTAATGTTGGTAGGAAAACAAAATCAATTGCAGCCTGAAGCCAGCCACCGTTTTTGTTAAGTTTCTCCCCATGTCTGTGTGGGTTTTCTCTGAGTACCTTAGCGTTCTCCCATATCCCAAAGACGAGAAAGTTAGTTACTTCTTGTGTCTACATTGTCCAAGTATGAAGGAGGGTGGGTGTGTAGGATGTCTGTGATGGAAAGGTGTCTTGTCCAGAGTGGGTTCCTACCTCATGCCCTGAGCTTCATGGACAGGTTCCAGCCACCCTTAACCCTAGGCTCAAATAAGTTGATTAGAGAATGAATGATGAATGAATGAATGAATACAAATTTAGTTTATAATAGAAGTGACTGGATCTTTATTCAGAAGCTTGGTGATGTTTTTGTGACCAGATATATGCTGTGGGAATTTATCTTCTGTATATACCAATTAGCCTCTGGTCAAACTGGTTTCTTTAAACACTGTTTTGCTTAAAATTACATTATCAAGAATCTATCAATGACCTTAAGGAGGACTTACTGGATTCTAAAACTACTTGCAAAAAAACTTTCCTTCTTGGAAAATTTACTACTTTAGAAACAGTTAGATAATATGAATTTTATAACCAATATTGGCAGTGAGACTGATTATCTTAAACCAATTTTTGATAAAGTACTTGAAAGAAGAGAAAAACAAAGTAAAAATCTGGTTCCATAAAGCTCCATAATCTGTAGCACTGTATATCATATATGCAATATATATGGAAGGACTTAAAAGAAAAACCAATTGTAATATTTTTCTTCTATGTTCAGAAGTCAGTACACATAATTTACATATATGACTTTCTAAACAGAGAAATAATCTCAGAGAGTACAGTCAGGAATACAAATCCTACTATAGTTAAGCAGAAACGGAATGAAATGGATTAACAATGGAAGAGGGGGAAATAAAATTTTATAAGAACTTTCATGTTAGAGGTTCTAACAGGTGTCACAGATACACTGGATCATTTCATTGCTAGGTCAATGAGAAAGAGATTATGAAACATCCCAACGACCAATCAGCTGGTAATTTAAAACTCCCACTTTTTAACAAAAAAGTCAATGTACTTTTCTACTATCATATACTGTTCTACTTCATTATTTTATATAGTAATTCTAAAAAGATTTTCATTTGGGAGGCCTCCCTAGTGGCACAGGGGTTAAGTCTCGGTGCTATCAAGCTACTGGACCACGCCATGAGTTTGATTCCCTGGCAAGGGCGCTAACCCACATGGTGCAGCAGACCTCTCTCCTGACTCCCCGCTGCTCCCCTCAGTAGTGTATTTCAGCAGATGCACCTATTCTGCTCTCCACTCTGTCTCTGGTGAACCCTCTCACCCCTGCACCTCTGGCCTAGACCCCAGTTCTATGTATAAAGAAAATAAATCTTTTAAAAAAAAATACAAAGACTTTGATTTGTTTCAAACTTTCTGAAAATTATGTTAAAGGATTAATTTCATATGCTACTTTCAGAAATTTAAAATCACAAACTGACCAAAAATATAAATTATTCCTCAACCTAATGCCAAATACGATACTGCATTCAATCCACAGTATTTTTAAGGAGCTATATCTCAAGAGGTACAGAAAGCATGTTTATAACACAAGTACATTTTATACCACACATACCAAAAACATACAAAATACATTTTATAATATAGTAGGAAAAAACTGATGAAAACAAGGAAATTAGGAATAGTCTCTGAATTAAGGTTTGAGACAACTTATTTTTGTTGTATCTATAACAAAACTGAGAATACTTTCTCAGTAAATATTTGCTATTTAATACAAACTCAATTCCCAAAAGTTATGTTTTCTGAACTTTATAGTATGTGACTATATTACACAAAAGGCAATCTGGTAATGCAAGGACCAAAGGACAACAGTTTGAAAGTTAGTTCAAACCAACCTTACTTTAGCTGCGGCCCCTCTAAAAATTACTTCCTTTGTTTGTTTGAAGAAAAACCAACCAGAAATAAGAAATTGTTAAACCCCACTCAACAAAACCTCATTTTTTAATGGAAGTAAATAATGACTATGGGTAGAAGAAAATAATTGAGGTCAAAAATACTATAAAAATAAACTTTCAACCACCAGTAGTTTTATATTGCTACTTGTACATAGCAAAGGAAACAAAACTTCTTGGTGACTGTATATAGAAATTTTAGAAAAAGTGAAAATTTCTTTTAATTTACTGAATTTTCTTTTGTTAATTTCCACACCCCTGAGAAAAACTAAATATACAAGAATACAAAGTAACAGAAATATACAGGGGGGAAAAAAAACAAAAATAGGCTCAGCTCCCAAAGAGACTCATAAAAACATAAAAATTTAAGATTTATTTCTTTTACTGAATATACTATAGAAATTCAAAAAATACCAATGGATTTTTTATTTCTAGAGTTAAAAGTATGCATTTAAAAGTTAAAGGTTACTTTTGAAAACACATTTCTAGCAATGTTTTAAACCAAAGAAAAAATAGTAAGGGGTGATAAAATTCTATTTTTTACCAGTGACTTTAATAAAAAAGAGTAAAAGATTTTTTAGTAACATAGAAGGATTTTTTTTTATTTAACAGTGAGAAAAATTTTCATAAGATAAAACATACTAAATATATTTGAGTGAATGGCTCTAAAATACAATCAACATCTCAATTTCCAGAAACTGTTAACGAATATGGCTTCATTCAGAATTGAGAGGATCCATTATATGACAGAGTCATAAAACATTCAAATTTCAAAAAAAGAATGAAGCCATACTTAGGTCACAGCTTTTATACTGGCAAACTGAAAAGAGGAAGTAATATAAAACATCTAAAACAAATTTAAAAACTGTAGTGTATATCTTACAATACAGTTACAAAAGAAAAAATAAGTGTTATTTGCCTTGAAGTTCAAATATAAATACAAAATATTAACATTGAAGACAAAAAAACAAGACACTAAATATTTTAAACAGCATCTGGACACTTTACATAGGAGATTTAAAGAGTTCTCACGTGACTTATGTGATCTTGGAAATCTGGTAAGTTTGTAACTTAACTTTTTTTATACACAAAATAGGGAAAAATAACATCTGCCTCCTAACTTACTGTAAAGATAAAATCATATATATTAGAAAGTGCTTTGAAAATGTAAAAATACTTAAAAAGTACAGTATCATAACCATTTCTACAAAGTAAGAATTATACAACACTTTCCATAGTTTAAACTATTATTAAGGTTTCTCATTTTCAAAATTTTCTCATTCTACAAAAAAAAACCAGGACACAAAAAAAATGACTAATGGGCTTAAAAAAAAAAAAATCAATCCTAAAACTTAAGGGACATTTAGTTAAGAAAAGACTGTGATTTATATATACAGAGAAAATATTATTAAAAAGTCTATTTTCCTGAATTGGAAAAAAACAAGTATCTCAAGTGAAAAATAAAGTCTACTTAAAATAATCCCTGTAATATAAAGTATACATCACTTTTTTAAACTTTTCAAACTAAAATGTGTTTGCATCTGCTGAGTTAAGATGGCCATGCATTTTGAGTAACATTGAGTGGGTATCTTTTAATACTCTCTGAGCAGTTAAGAAAGTTTATGTAAAGCATAACTATTTCAACTATTTATTTTTTCTATTCTGACTTCATAAATTTGAAATAAATTTAATTTCCAAAGCATCTACACACACACAAATTGCATAAACAAATTTATTTTAAATAATTTGTGAAACTACTGGCAATGTTTTTATGATACCATCTTTGTTCACCTTAACTTACCTGTTTCTTTAGAGCTCCTAAATGTAAATGAATCTAAGTCTACTGATTTTGGTCTAGGTGGTAATGGTTCAGAATCTAGTTTTGGTTTTGATATTGGCTCATTTTCAAATTTTGATGAAATGGTAGAAACTTCCCCATTAATCCTGAAATGAGAAAAATCAAACATATGCAAAAAAAAAAACCACTTGTATGTGAAACATGATCATTTTTTAACAATGTGATTAGATAGTGCTAAAGATGTTTAGCATAGGACTGATTTCTTTCTGTTCCATAAAATTATTTCCATAAACATAAATATCTACCCTAAGACTAATCAAAGCAAAAACTATTGATAGAAATGCCAAGTTAAACGTATTCACTTAGTATGAATGTAAGATTAAGATTTAAATAACAAATGTGGGCCCAATTACTCAAAACTTACTTTGAGTTATAGAAAGGCAGTAGAGCCAAAGCTAACTTAAAATTAGGTAAAACTTACTTGGCTACAGGAGGTGGTGGAGGAACTGGTTTTTCAGGTCGCTTTGGGTACACTGTTCCAGGAGATCTCAATAAATTATTGGCTTTGGTAGGTGGAGTAGGTTTCTTGGGTGGGACTTGTGGAGCGGCTGGTTTAGAAGGTTTCTGTTCCAGTGTTGGTTTTTCATCTGATTAAAAAATATTAAATAAGTTATTAATAGTTAAAGCTATCTAGGTTTTTCTATTTTTTGTGAGGCTGAAAAAGTGAGCGCGTGCGTTGATGAGGAAGGGGTCTACTTACTAAAATAAGCTTCTGACTAACAAATGTCTGCTTCCTACTGTCTTCCCAACAATAAGGGAAGAGTATTTCTCTAAGAGAATAGTATTATCAGACTTAAATCCAGACCACTTTCTGAAACTGACCTATATGAAACTACAAACAAACAGAATTCTAGTGCCATTTAAAATTATCACGACGATAAGAAAAAAACAAATTTAAGAGAAGCTGAGGCTAGGTTGATTAGTTACAGATGACAAAATTATAAGCTTATAATTCTAAAACTCTATTAGAAAAAATCTTATTAACATTTCAGTTAATAAATCTATGAAATACATAAGAAAATATGCTGGAAAAAACACTGAGAACAATTCTATGCCATATTAATAATAATCACTTTTGTCACCAAAAGGGCACACACTTTTGATACTACACATAAAAACTTATTTAGTTTCTGATCTTTCAGGTACTAAGAACAAGCATTAAAATTGACACACTTGCATCAATATTAGACATTCCCGATAACATCAGTCAATGGAAATATGCATGTCTTATATCACAGGTAAAAAACTCCTTAAACACAATACTGAATAATTTTTAAAATTTATTTGGTCTCTGAAAAGAATGTTTAATCACAGGGCCACAAGTAATTTAATGACATTTCACATCAATCAGAAACCAGTGATTTGAATCATAAAAACTGTGCACCATGGGTAAACCCGCCATTCTAAATTACTGGTTTTATCTACCAACAATGAAAATACTATTATTCTCATTAATCAGTTATTCACCATTCCCTCCTCTATGATAGTCAACAAATATGTCTCATATCTACAGAAATGACAGTCACCAGATCTGACAGTCACCAGATCTGTCTCATTTCTACAGACTTACCTACTCTGGGTATTTCATACAGATGGAATCACAGACCATGAGATATTTTGTGTCTGACTTATTTTAAGTAGTATAATGTTTCTGAGGTTCATCGATGAAGCATGTTATCCCTACCTTATTCCTTTTTGTGGATGAATAATATCCCATTATATGTATGTTGCACAATACCTATGCTATTGAAGGATATCTTGTGACTACTGTAAACTACATTACTGTTTCTACCTTTTGAATACTGGAAACAATGCTGCCATGAACATTCATTCACAAATATCTGAATGCCAGTTTTCATTTCTTTTAGGTAATATTTCTAGGAGAAAAGGCTGGGACATATGATAATTCTGTTTAACTTTTTGGGAAACTACCAAAACGTTTCTCACAGAAGCTCAAATATCTTACATTCGTATAAGCAATGTACAAGGGATCCAATTTCTCCACTTGATTACAAAAACTTGTTATTTTCCATTTGCTTTTTATTATTGTTGTTGTTGTTACCTTAGTGGATGTGAAATAGTAGCCCACTGTGGTTTAGGTTTGCATTCCCTAATAAACAGTGATGTTATTAAATATCTTGTCATGTACTTGTTGCCTACATGAATATTTCCTTTAGAAAAATATCTATGTCAGGCCTTTGCCCATTTTTGAAGTTGACTGTCTTTCTGCTGTTGATTTGTATTGCAGATACTGGACCCTTATTAGATACAGGATTTGAAAATTATTTCTCTCACTATTTTGATAATGCCATTTGATGATTTTTTTTTTTTAAGATTTTTATTTTTATTTGTACATACAAGCTGGGGTACAGACCAGAGGCGTGGAGCGGCGAGAGGGTTCACCAGAGACAGAGTGGGGAGCAGAACAGGCAGATCAGAAGTACACTGCTGAGGGGAGCAGCGGGTGAGGCAGGAGAGGTCTGCTGCACCATGTGGGATTCTCCCTGGCCAGGCGTCGAACTCGCGTCGCCGCTGCCGACAGCTCCACAGCGCAGTGCTCAACCGCTCCGCCACCGGGGAGGCCTTGATGATTTTTTTTTTTTAATTTTAACAAAGCCCAAGTTAACTTTTGGTTGTTGTTGTCAGAGCTTTTGTCAGACTATGTAAAAATCCTTCACATCAAGACCAAGGCCATGAAAACGTGCCTCTATGTTTACTTTTAAGAGTTTTAGTTTTATTAGTTTTCATACTGAGGCAAATGATGTTCTCAGTCAAATTTTGAATATAGTTGAGATGAGGTTCAAAATCATCTTTTTACATGTGGATATCCAATTGTGTGTACTCAAATTTTAGTTTAGCTAGAAATTTACCAAAAAACAGAAAATTTAGATTAAAAAAAAAAAATCTTAGGTTAAGTATCTTAATGCCCTGAGGAAGAAACTATTCAAGATATATATAGGTGTTATAATTTAAGATAGAGAAAAGGAGTAATTTATATGTATAAAGAAAATTTTTGCTAAAATACATAGCAGCTGACAAAATACAGCGGAAAACTGAACAGATATTTTATTTACTACAGAAAATAGTGATGCATTATTGACACTGTTCGTAAGTTAATCCATCCATTAATTCAGATAAGGGTAAGTTCTCTACTTCAAGACTAGTAATTGAAAAACAAGAACACTGACACCGAAGCATGAATGATTAAAAGTGTGTAAATTCTGACTGACTAATCATATATTCTGTTCTTTGATCAGTGGTGAATTAGAGATTAGTTAGAGAAAAATACTGCTTTCCAAAAGAGAAGCATTCTTAATGGACTATATTTTCCTGGCATTTTAGAAAAATTTAGGAGAAATTTTTATCATATTTATCTCCGTGAAATAGCATATTGACATATATTCTCAGATGCATAAATATTACCATGACAGCAATATACACGAGGAGCCACTGCTCAGGTAAAGAACTGAACATCAGTCACATTAAGTTGCCTTCATTATTTCTTCCCAATTACTACCCTGTTACTCCTATCCAATGGAGACTTGTAACACACAAGTTTTTCATATTTTAACTTTACATCAATGAAATCATAAGATTCATATTTTGTATGTAACTCTAACTCACCAATCATTATATAATCCTGGGGGTACATAAAAATACTTCATTTACCCTTGGGCCCAACTGATGGAGAACACTTGAGTTGTATCTATATGAGGGCTAATATAAATAATGCTGTCATAACCTTTCTTATTTAAGTCTTTTCGTGAACATACAGAGTAACATTTCTGCTGGGTATACACACAACAGGCATGAAAATTCTGAGGCACAGGGTATGAATACAACTTTAGTTCTCCAGATTAATTAACTATTTTTATTCCCACCAACAATCTATGGGAGTTCTGCTCCCATACATGGGAGTTCTGCTCCCATACATCCCATGTGATGTGAGATCACATCAGGATAGGATCCTATACCTCTGTCTCATAAACAATGTTGTAAACCAATGTTATCTCAATTTAAAAAATATATATTTAAATTAAAACATATTTCCTGGATAGCTTCCAATAATGTTGTACTCCGTTCTCTCATCCCCATCTGAGTCTTCAATTACATTTGTCAGAACTTTTCATCACATCCTACATGTCTTTTAAATTCCTTTCTCTATTTTCCATCATTTTCCCTACCACTGCCTCTCTGCTTCAATTTAGATGTGTTTTTGAAAATATGCATGCATATCTATTAATATATATTACATATGCACATATAAACAAATTCATTTACACTTATGTTCATTTACATTAACCTTTACATTTATATGGATTTCTAATTCTGTCCAAGTTACCAATCACATCTTTTATTACTTGAACATGTATTGAGCATAGATACTTTATAGCTTGTGTCTGGTATCTCCAATAACTGGAACCCATAGGGGCCAGGTTCCATTTTCTGTTATTGATTTCTAGTCATATATCATACTTCTAAGTATGTCTGGTTATTTCTGAGTAAGTATAGGACACAGATATTTATATGAAAGCATACAAAGATAATTTAAAATTCTATATTATGTTGTCTTTTTCAGAGAATACAAATTTACTTTATTTCAGGCAGCTAATCTAAAGGGCAGTAAAAATTTCAGATCACCTTTTTTCAATAAAGGATTGAGGCATTTAGAAATTGGTCTTAAGTGATTTTGAGAGTTAGTTCTACTTCAGTTTCACACTTCCTATTAAAGTGAACCTGTTAGGAATCCAACTCAAAACCTAAGTGTTTACCAAGGTATCTCCCTTTTTGTGGGCCCTGAGCCTCATTTTTTGCCTCCTTGAACCCAAAAACCTAATGAAAGTTTTCAGTCTCAGCTACTACTTTCAGAATTAACAGATGTTTCAAAATGAAATACAGGTCCAAATGCCAGAATTTACTGAGTTGCCCTCCTCCTCTCTTAAGTCTTCACCCTGTAATTCCTCATTTTCCTTGATAACTAATCTTTAGTCTAACAGACAACTTCCAACAAGTATGTATATATTTTACACAACCCTCCTAGTTTTCCAGCAGGAAATTTGTCACTACTAGAAGAATCATCTGCTTCAACTTTACTCATTTATTTTTTACCACTAGCTGATCATTCTCTATCACTATCACACTCCCTACCAATCTTCTTTAGGTGTTCCAGTTCATCTAACAACTTCTTAAATGAACATATTCTATACAAAAATGTCTTCCCATTGTCAATGCTAGGCAATCTTTTTACATCCTATCCATTACCATAATTTAACAGGCAAGTTCCAGTATAGTACTGTCCAAGTAAAAGCATAATAGAATTTCTAAGCAACAGTTTATCCCATCATTCCTCTATTCACATCAAGTCCCACGTCCAAAGTTTAGCTCATGCATGTTTCCCCATAAAACTGTATTTGTGCTTCTTATCTCATCTCCCCATCTTTACAACTCTTGGGATTCACTTAGCAAACAAGACATGTTCATGTAAAACCTAAACCACTTTCCTTACTATAGAGCCTAAAGATATTTCTATATCTTTAGCAGGCAGTATACTGATTTACTCAAATTTATTCTACCTTCATATGATTATACCAAGCCAATAAGTGCACAGCATTCATTTTTTACAAGACTTACTGTTTTCAAAGTGATTGTGTGCCCAAAGTTGGTCCAAATAACTAAAGAGGACTTACATTCCATGGTTTTGGAGAGGATTTCCTATTATTAGACAAGAAACTATGCTGTCCTGCTTGCCAGTGTTAGCATTCTTGCAACACCCCAGGGGGAACCAATCTGAAGATACAAGTAGACAGTAAATATGGCAGAATGAACAAGGACATAATAAAGGTCCATAATGAAATGATTGAAGTCATATGACTCTTACTTACAGACTTCCAATTATGTGAAACTATTTCCCTATTTTTAAAGTCATTTGAGAAGGATTTTCTGTTCTTTGTTCTTAAAACATTCCAACTTCCTTTTTCTTTTATCTATACCACTACCACCACATCTATCCAAACAGCACTAGAACAAAGTTCCAGAAAAACATTTCTGAGCATGTCACATCATATAATTTAGTCTTTAAGTTATACAATAATACTCTATAGAGTACCTTCTACCAATTATATAACTACCTACTGTGCAAGGAACTAGAGTACATGCCTGTACTCTCAGGGAGTTTAGTCAAGTATGGAAAAAGATAATAAATATAAAGCAAATAAACTAAGTATGTGACAGACTGCAATAAAAATTGTTTACTCTTAGAGTAGTGAAGACTGATGCTGAAGAGGCAACATTTTAAGCTGGAATCTGAAAAATGAGAAGGAATTAGCCATGAAAAGATTATGAAGGAAATGTAAGAGAAATATGGGGTCCAGAGAAAGGGGATACCATGTTAACTGTGAGGATAATTGGTATTCTATGAACATCATACAGTGGGGACTATACTACATACAGGGAGCAAGAAAAGAGAAGTATGACAGTGACTGGATCACTTGAAACTTGGTAGGATAAGCTAAGTTTAATGCAGTCAAGAAAGTCTTCTTTTGAAAAGCAAATACCGTAAGCTGAATGTTTTCCCCAACTGGAACAGTAATGATTCAGACATACTAAGTTGCTGTGCCTCTGTCAATATGACATACACTTAATTTTCATAGCATAAAGTCTGCAATGAAACCCTTATCACTATTTAAGTTTTTTTGAAACAGGAAAAAAAAGAAATACACACTCCTTGCCATAGCAATGAAAGGTTTTTCATGAATCATGCAAGTTTTCAATTTTGTCTCATGGAAAATTTTAAAAATACTAATACCTGAGCCCTACCCTATAAAAATTCCAAAGAAGATCCTAGGCATCAGCATATCTTCTTAAACATACTCAGGTAACTATATGCCACCAGGATTAGGAACAGTTGTACCAAGTTACCTTTTAGTATAATCCCTCACAACTCTGAGGTATCTGACAGCCCTCTGTTAAATATGCTGTGATTTCTCTCATCATTTTCCTATTTTCTCTCTGTGACCTCGAATCACCTTGGCTTTTCCCGTCAAAATACAGGTCATTTTCTAAGTCTGCATAATCACAACTTCCTCATCATTACCTACATTAACTATTAGTGAGATTATCACTTTCAGAAAATGGAAACGAAAAATTAATTTAATCTTTCTAGTAACTAGCAGAAGCCAGTGGCTATACGTGTGTGTGTGTGTGTGTGTGTATGTAAAAATAAAAAAAATACACACACACAGACGGATTTTTATGATAGTGGACAGCTGGTTTAAAAGTCTATTTCATGTGAGGTAAATGTAATAAAGAAAGGCTATTTGTTACTTCTTTAGAGGTCAAGGTTATTTTTAGGTCCAAACTGGAGTGGTATACTATAAATATCAAAATTTCCTTTGTAGATTATTTAAGTATCATTTCCTTTTTTTGGTAAACATGCTAAATATAAAATACAATACAGAGCTGCCACAGTTTTCAACTTTGAGAATGTACTACCATCTGTGTCACAGATGAAAAGGCATCTGAATTTACCACTTTCAGTATGCCTTAAAATGAGCCTTAAAAAGGGATTGTGATTTCAATTCCACACTAAACTATTACATCAAATTTTCAGAATACATACTTTAAAAACATATTTTGAACATAGATTTCCAAGTCACTCTGCAATATGATGAATACTAATTTAAAAATCCATGCCCAGCATATGAATCAAAAAATACACAACTTTTTATTCCATTTAAGTTTTCAGAAGTTTTTACTCTGCACAGCTATGCATTCCTTTTCATTGACTTATAGGAACAGAGCATAATCCCAAGAAAATATAAAGGAGGTATCTCAAAATTTCCATTGCAGGTATGTATTCTGAATTACGTACCAAGACCTATTATTCTGCACCTAAGAGTAAAAATCTTTTAAGGATAAGGAGAAAAAACTATTTTAGGAAAATTAAAACATGTCCACCACTATGTTTTCCTTTTGAAAAATTCTTATATATATGTATGTATATACATACATTTGTATACATAATTATGTATACTTAGGTTCACAAATATGTCAGAAAATATGTAATATAAACAAATGGAAGAAAAAGGGAGCAAAGAATGTAAATAAACCCAATCAAACCCAAAGCAGGAATCACCAGCATACAAAAGGTAAAATATGTGAGCCTTTACATGACTGCCCAAAGAATCAAGAATCTATCAAAAGACCAAACTCCGATAATCCTTACTGACTTTTAGTTCAGTGAATGAGTTAATTATGCTACCACACCTCTGGGTGGGAACCAGCAACAGCCACATAACCTTCTTTAAGAGACAAAGTCTTACACAGTCAGTAGAACCCCACATGTTTTCAGGAAGATAGGTAGGGTAAGAATCATAATCCAAATTCCTGGAATTGCAGGTACCAAAGTTAAGGCAAATAGATCCCTGAAATCTGTAGTATCAGGGCCTCCTGGTGGCACAGCCATTAAGTGCTGCGCTATGGAGCTGTCGGCAGCGGCAATGCGAGTTCTAGGCCTGGCTGGGGAGAATTCCGCAAGGCGCAGCAGACCTCTCCTGCCTAGCTCACTGCTCCCCTCAGCAGGGTATTTTCGTCAATCTGCCTGTTCTACTCCCCGCTCTGTCTCTGGTGAACCCTCTCGCTGCCCCAGGCCTCTGGCCTGTACCCAGCTTGTATACATAAATAAATAAATCTTTTTTTTTTAAAGATTTATTTATTTATACATACAAGCTGGGGTACAGACCAGAAGTGTGCGGAGGCGAGAGGGTTCACCACAGACAGAGCGAGGAGCAGAACAGGCAGATCAGAAATACACTGCTGAGGGGAGCAGCGGGTGAGGCAGGAGAGGTCTGCCGCACCATGTGGGATTCTCCCTGGCCGGGCGTCGAACTCGCATCGCTGCTGCCGACAGCTCCACAGTGCAGCGCTTAACCGCTGCGCCACCAGGGAGGCCCCTAAATAAATAAATCTTTAAAAAAAAAAAATCTGTAGTCTCAGATAGCAGTAGTGAATTCCCAGTACTTTGACCTCACCTTCCCAGCAACAGAAACAGGAACTTGTTTCCATTTAATGCCAGCCTAAGATCTGTGCCACATGCAGAGATAAGAAAGCCTCAAGAAGGTGTACCTACCAGCAAACTCTACCTTCCCATTCTGCTAATTAGGAAATGAGACTCTATTATTAAGCTATCGGTCCCTGCTTGAATGGGGTTATTATCTGGTTATGTTCTGCGTAAGAATCAACTAAAAATAAAAAGACAGAATGGGTTTCTACAACTGCAGTAATAGAAATTAAAAGAAACGTTCATGCAAAAATGAGTACAGATTCACTGCCTCCACTAGTAAAAGTGTGAAGTTAGCCTGGTCCTCTGCAGTCCTTTAAGCTCTTCCTAAGTTGGTAACTGGAACTACGAGGAGGACATGTACATAGAGGTTAACATTTAAGTGCCCTTACATGGTACTTATAAAGTCAGAAGCAGCTTTGGTTACATTCTCTCTTATGCATTTATATACCTCCAAACTGCCACTCCAAAATAAACAACAGTTCCTCCCTTCCTGTAACATATTTCATACAAAGGAAACAAAGCACAAAGAATAAAGTGGGCTACTAAAGGTTAGGCACTGAGAAGTTTCCCCAAAAAAGCAGGAGAAAACCTGTGCTGTTTGCCTTCCTCCTTTTTTGTTATCTGCAAACTGCTTCTAGACAATAAGCTGGGGTAATTTTAGGGCTTACTTCATTAGTTTCCATTCTTTCAACAGTAACAGTTCTCCTATACTACCTGTCCAATGTGGGAAAGCCACTGTTTCATATATTTTGACCTGTTTTCTGATTATTTATCTTGGGAGGGCAAATTTCAGTCTCTGTTAATTCATCATGGCCAGGATTTTAAGAACATAAATGTATTAAAGACGCATCAGTTTTCATTTTGTTTATAAGAAACATAAATTTCAGGGAAATATGTGAAGTCACTAAATGTTAATAAAACCCTTAACTAATGGTGAAGACTATGAAATGAACATCAAAAGCTCGTAACAGACATCTTACTAGTCCTACCTATCTTTGCTAGATGAGCTTTTCTTAAGATATTATAACTAAGTACTAAAACAAGCTGATCTAAGACTTGGCCTAGCAATGTATCAACGAAGGACTAACCTGTGATAAAGAAACATTTTCATTAATTATAAATTATTTTTGCATCACAGTTTAAGATTTTCAAATGTAAAAACAGAAAAATAGCAAAGGAATATAAAAATCTCCCAAGCTGAGCACAAATCATGAGGGAAAGGGAAAGCTATGGAAGTGTACAACATCTTCAGGATTTAAGTGTTTGTACTTTTAGTAAATGAAAATAGGGTAGAAGATGATAACAAAAATGTAATATGGGAGTCAATTCCTGCAACACCAAATGCTGGCCAGTATGTGAGAGTAGAGAGTTCATTTACTGTTGGTGGTAATGGAAAATGGTACATTCCCTTTGGAAGACATTTTGATGGCTTCTTAGAGAACCAAACTAATTCTTACCACACGATCTAGCAATCACAATCCTTGGTACTTGCCAAAATAAAGTAAAAACTTACTTTCATATAAAAATTTGTACAAAGATATTTATGGCAGCCTTATTAACTGTTAAAACCTGGCAGGAACTAAACATCACTCAATAGATGAAAAGATAAATTGTGATACATTCAGACACTAGAAAATTAACAGTAAAAAGAAATGAGCTATAAAAAGACAAGGAAAAACCTAACATATATATATACATACATACATACTACAAAGTGAAAGAATCAAATATTTGACATTCTGGCAAAAGCAAAATTATGGAGACAATGAAAAGATCCATGGTTGCCAGGGTCTAAGGGGAGGGAGGGATAAAAGGAAAGAGTATAAAGAATTTTTAGGGCAGTGAGACTATCCTCTATAATATTACAATTAACATTTGTCAAATTACAGATTTGTCAAAACTCATAAAATGTGCAACATGAGAAATGAACCCCATGTTAATTATGGACTTCGGGTGATAATGATGTGTCAACAGAGGTGTACTGATTGTAACACACACATTATTCTAGTGCAGGATGTGAATAGCGGGGGAGACTGTATGTATAAATGGAGTATATGGGGGTTCTCTGTACTTTCCACTGAATCTTGTTATTAATCTAAAACTGCTCTTGAAGAATGTGAAATTTTTCACATTTTCACAAGGAAGTAAGGTGACAGAAAATCAAGAAAATATATAGCACTTGAGGCAGGAGATAATGACAGGTAGTAGAAACAGAAAGTTTCTAAAATAATATTTAAGTTTCCTATGCATGCACATAAGACAATCTACAAAAAACAACCACTGCAGATCTTTCTGTACAAAAGAGCAGGTATTTTCTCCAAATTAACAAGAATAAAACAAAGTCCGTTTTTTAAAGCAAATTATATATGGTAACTTGGAAAACTTTCCAAGTTCACATTATAAATACATACAATGAAAATTAATACTTAATAAATCATATCCACGTCTTAAGTAGGACTCACTCTTATACCCATCAAAATTTTTATTTTATGTGAACTACAAAAATAAGTCATTTAATATTTAATTTTTATAAATTATTTGAAATAACAATGAAATACAATATTAACTCAAGTAACAATTTAACTTTTCAAGAATGAAAATATAACATACTTGCCAAGATAATAAACTTTTAAATTGGTAACTATTTGGGTAAAATCTTAACTTTGTGTCAAGAAACTATTCCCTTCCAGAAAATTCTAAGCATTTCAAAGTAATTACGGAATACCTGTTAAAAATCAGTATAAATGAACTAATATGGGGACATTTTTCTTTACAATGACAACAAAGGAAAAATTATTTTTGTGAATGTGAACAATTAACCTTACCTTTTTCTTCAGGCTTTAAAGGAAAATACTTTTTCTCTGTAGCTACTTGGTCAGGCTTTGGAGCTGAGGAAAAAACAAAGTTAATACTTAAAAAAATTTGTTTTAGCACACAAAAGCAATTGCACTACTAACAAGTAAAGATTAGTTAAAACATAACATCAGATGAAAATATGATTTAACAAGAAAGAACAAATTTTCTGAGTCCAATTTCTAATCCTGTACCTGCCACTATTACCATAAGAACTAATACTGTGGTCTCAACTCATTCTTCATCAGATAAAGACATTCATATTCTCTCTACAACATTTCAACCCAGTGATGCCTTCTGTGATGATGGAAATAGTCTATTTTTATACTGTCTAACATTAACTACGGAAAAGTGAAAGGTTGCTGCTACAAGTGTGGAATTAAATTTTCAATTTTACATAATTTTAGTGACTATTAAAAGCTTTATGATTAGTAACTATGAAAGTAATACAAACTCATTTTAAAAATTACTTTGAATTTATATTTTCCTTGCTCTGGATTTAGATTGACAAACACAAAGCTAAAATCACTAAACAGAGGAAGGTGTGCATTAGTCATTTAAGAAAAAAAAATTGTACTGTGCTTATAAAACTAAGAAATTGGGGGCTAAAATTTAGAGAATTTTTAGTCAGATTATAGCACTTTAACTCAAGAAAATTCTTCCGGGTGTACCAAAATTTATTCTCCTGCTTGAAAAAATAAACACTTCTAGTTTGTTCGGCCTTTAGATAATTTTCTGAAGGAACATTACATAAATAACTAGCATTTGTTTGAGACATAACAGATTTCACCTGAAATGGTAGAATGACAAAAAATGACCAGGTCAATACATTAAGTTTTCTAAAAAGTGTTAAACTTAAGTCAGTTATATCAACTCAAAATGACATATAACTAATGTATCCAAAGTATTTTCAAGACTAATTTCATAAAATTTGTACTTTAAGACGTTTGGGGTTTTGGGATTTTTCTTTTTGCTAATAAATATCAATGGCTTGAAATAAGACCCAATTTCACCATCTTAGATTCTAAAGATATAAAAAACTGAATGTGTTTCTTACATACCTAGACCCTTTGCTGGAGGTGGAGGTTTCTTTGGTTTCTATTAAAATAGTAATAGTTAAAACAATTAAACATTTACATATTATTTATGATTAAAATACTTCCAATCATCAGTAATTAATCTAAGTTACATGAATATACTTTCATATCCTATGCCTGTCAAAAATCATAAAAATATCATCTTATGATCCTAACAACTTCATAAAAGGTCACCAAAAATTTCATTCTATTAGAACAAATGACTCATTAACGAAAATTCAAGTATTTCAAAAATATTCACTGAGTTGAGTAAACCTAAAAAAATTTTAATTATGAGTAAAAATATTTTCTCCTGCCTCCTCCAGTTTAAGATTCCTATGTACCATCTTACCTCTATTTTATAGATGAAGGAGAGGGGGCAAAGACAGGTGCTAAGCAAAAGAAGACTCTCAAAGAGAAGATTAAAGGCAAAGGTGTGTTTTTTCCCCCTCAATGATTTCAAATTCTCTTGGGCTTACACTCATTTTAAGATTTAATACTTTAAAAAACTTGAGACACGTATCTATGTATGTGAATTTGGTTTTTCCCATTCAAAAATAACTGAAAACACTGGTCAACAGTGAGATCATAACTGACTTAAAAAGGCGCTCACCTGTAGTATATTGGTGTGCTGAACATGAATATAACCCTGAAAATGTTTTATTAGCTCCCATTTTGAAGATATTTCATATAATTCATATTTTATATTTCACCATGTAAATTTATCCAGTGGGACTGCAACAACATCCTAAATCAGCCAAGAATGATGTAAGATTGCATCGCATTGCATAATACCATCATGCACACATCATCCAGAGTTGACTGCATCATTTTCTGATGCAATGAAATACTACTGCCAGGCAGCTGCTGAAGTAAGCTGACGTCAGCAGAGCACTATAGAAAGCCCTATCGGAAAGGTTGAGCATTGAAAAGATTTCAGACTTTGTGCAAGACAGTTTAAGCTACTGTTCCATGGAACTGTTATTATTTTATCCATTTAGGCACAATACAGAACAGTAATGCCTCAAAAGTGCATTAATAGCATGGACAATTTCTGCTCTATTTGTGGGGAAGTGACATTTGCCAACTAGAAGAAAAGGATCACTTCTCAAGTGAAGAAGGCTTATCATCTTTACTTCAGATGCAAGGTTGGTGACCAAGACAAGCCTTGGGCCCGGCATCTATGCTGTGCTACATGTACAACACAGCTTTCACAGTGGTTAAATGGCAAAAGACCATTAATGCCATTTACAGTCCCCATGGTGTGGAGAGAGCCAAGCACCACATAAAAGACTGTTACTTCTGCTTGGTTCTTCCTCTTCCCGGCAGAATAACGAAGCAAAAGAACTCGAGAATAGTCTGCCCAAACATTCCGTCTGCCTTGAGATGACCAGTTCAACAACTTGCTGCAGGGTGATGTGAAACAAGCATGGAATGCTTTTCGCCTAGTGTCTACAAACTTTCTTGAGAATGGTAGGGCGGAAAACTACAAAGAATAGTAGAAGACATGCTGATGCAATATCAGAAACTTGGGCGCAATATGTCCCTAAAGATCCACTTCCTTCATTCCCATGTGGATTTCTTCCCTGAAAACTGTGGTATGGTTAGTGATGAACACGGCGAACGTTTTCTCATCAAGATATTGCATCAATGGAACAAAGATACCAGGGAAATTGGTTCACTACAATGCTGGCTGACTACTGCTGGACACTCCCCAGAGATGCTCCTGAAGAGCTGTACAAGAGACAAGAGAAGAAATCTAAGACGTAGTCTATGACTTGATTTTTTTACCGGTATTAACCATAGGCCTATTACTATCGGCATGCATCTCGTGATGTAAACATCCATTTATTTCAGATTACAAAAAAAAACTAGAGCCAAAATTAGAATTTGACTGTCATATTTGTGTTGCGCACATACAAACTGATAGGCAATGACTAATTTTATTTCAGTGATATGACTTTTGTAAAAATTTGTTGACCAGTGTAATCACTACTGCATATATACAGTAAAAGCCCCAAAAAGGTATTCATTAGGAAAAGTATGAAAATACAGCATACTGAAAGCTGAATCAATACTGAATGATATCTAGGGTGAGTTTCAGAGAACATAAGCCTTTAATGAGTAACCTCTAGTAGTTTAACTAACAAAGATTGCAGAGTTCAGTGCATTCTGCATTAGCTTGAATCATGTCTGATAGTCTTGCTACACTTGCTCTAGCCTCTTTACTACCTCTAATTTAAAAACTCAGATCCAGCCCTCCATAGGGGAAAAATGAATCAAGTTATAGAAAGTAAAAGATCATCAGCAATTGACTCAGCTTTACTTTATTCACTGTGAGAAGTGAAATAGAGTAACTAATTCTTGTAAGAAGGCAAAGATTGCCTGTGAGCCTCTCTAAAATGTGTGGACACTATGGTAAAGGATGATGGGCACTTTGGTGGAGGATGTAGTATGATACGCGTCTGAGGAGGTTTGAACTTATTCCCCTAAATCATATACAATGTTGTAAACCAATATAGCTCAATTAAAAAATGTTAACCAAATGAGTAAGATCCAAAGTACCTTAAATAAAATTTCTAACAAACTAAATAAAAATATAATTTCACCCAGGCAAGTGCTAATTTTTCTGACTAGTATAGCCGACTTTTTTCCTTCTAGTTACAATAAGGTAATGAAATCTAAGTCTACTTTTCAGTATTGTTGGGGCAAAAGAATACCCAGAATAAATGCACAGAACTGATATTTATAAATGTTTTACCACTTTCAAATAACCTTTAACTGAATTTATAAACCTGAACCAACCCCATTAAAAATTATTCACTAACAATGTAAAAACTTATATTTTAAGAAATATTGGCAAAAATTTCTTTTTTTAAAAAGCTTACTGGAAAGTCCTTATCCAGTTCATTTATCTGAACAGCGAAATTGTCAGGAAATACTCCTTCTTTACCATTAAGTTCACCCTTCCACCAGCCAGCTTCTCCAGTCTCCTAAAATGGAAAATGAAGGTTAACAGGAATTAACCATAAATAAAGAAAAGTTTACAGAAAAGGAGGAAAATACAGAATTTCATTATTTATATAAGAAACAAAAGATCATAGGGCCTCATCAAAGAGAATATTCCCCACATACTGCTTCTTGCAGTGTCTATGAAATTAGATTTAATCTTTTTTTAGTTAGTAGTTGTAAAAGTTAATCAACAAGGAAAAAGGTATTCAGAAAAGTAAAGTGGGAGAGGAGGGCAGAGAAAGAATATGAATTTCTAAACGTTATCATCTTATTGACATTCCTCTCAACACTTTATATACTAAAAATTACATTGTTTATTTGTTTTAGAATTAACAAGATCTTCTATAGTTCCTTCCAAATACAACACTGCATGAGCAATTAGATGTCATCACTCCAAACTATTTGAATATTAAAAAAATCACATACATAAAATCATATGATAACAAAGTCAGTTTATAACCGGGAGAAATTTCAAAAATTATTCTACGGGGTTATAGCAAATGCAAAACTTCACAAAATTCCTCTCTCTGACCACAGATTCTTCCCACATTCCAAAAGTTTTCTTTTCCTTTAGAATTCATTCCAAATTGTACAACTAACCTATTCTTTGAAAGTGCTGCATCATTTTCCACAGCATGAAATTCCAAATCATCTATATATGATAGACCATTTAAACCCTTTTCTTATTTTTGTGTGTCTGTTTATATTACAAAGAGTATATGGGGAAAAAATGGATTGAATTGGGATACAAAGTGGGAAGAGAATAGGAGAGGGGAGATATTAACGTTAATTGAGAAAAATTAACAATATGACAATAAAAATAATTCCCAGTATATCAATTACAACAAAGACAATAGAAGCACCCACACAAACACACACACAAAAAAGCTTTCTGAGCACTTACGCTCAGGTTCTCAGTACACAGAAATAAACAAGAAAAAATTCCAGGACTTCTGAAAATTAATCCTATTTAGTAAATTACATGAGTCACTGAAAAATATCTTACCTTACTTATCAAGTGGATTATCTCTCCCTCTTTAAAAGTAAGTTCATCTTCACTAGTACCTTCATAGGCAAATAACGTTCTACAATATTCCTTAGCTAAAATAAAGAATGCAAATAACATAACTTGTAATTCATTTTAAAATTTTAAAATTTACGCCAATGCTGTAAGTTGAATTAAGGAAAAATTTCACTCATCAATCAAACAAGTGCCTACTATGTTCCAGTTTTAACTATAGAAGTTATGTCAGTGAACAAAGCATACCAAACATCAGATTCCTTAATCACAAGATTTCACAGTCTAATCAAATAGTAAGTATAACAAATGTCTTCAATACCATACTTAAGCATACTTTATTCCCAATATGAAAAAGTGATTCAAAAGCTTACCTTTAATTTTACTTTCAGTGTCTGTTTTTGTTATTTCCACAATCTGAGTTTTGGAGCCTAATGACTGTATGATTAAAGGCTAGAACAGAAAAAGAAGACACTAACTATTTCAAGTTAGAATAAAGGTAATACTGTTAAACAAAGTTTCCATTAACAATAATTCACTTTTCCCTAAAGGTATTTAAAGTCAGTTTAGTAATGAGACTGAAAATTCCATTAAAGTTCTCAAAAGTCTGGGGCCTCCCCAATGGCACAGCGATTGAGAGCTGCCGCTGTGGAGCTATTGGCAGCACGCGATGCGAGTTCCACGCCTAGCTGGGGAGAATCCCACATGGTGCAGCAGACCTCTCCTGCCTCACCTGCTGCTCCCCTCAGCAGTGTGCTTCTGATCTGCCTATTCTGCTCCCCACTCTGTCTCTGGTGAACCCTCTCGCCGCCCCACGCCTCTGGCCTGTACCCCAGCTTGTATGTATAAATAAATAAATCTTAAAAAAAAAAAATCTCAAAATTCATTGAAGTGACTGCATAGAATTTCTAATTTTTAAGACTCCCTATCTTAAGGATAATAAATATATTGATACTCCATAATACTATGGGTATAGAACTGTGATTTAATTTTAGACCCTCTAAAAATAAATAATAATATTTGAAAATTTACTTGTCCCAATTCCTAAGTTGAGCTCTCTTTATATTATAACATAATGCTCAAAACAATCTGGACAAAGAAGGCACTATCATTCATTTCTTTTATAGATTAAAAAGAAGTGAGGAACCTATCCACAACAGTAGTAAACTCATGGAGCCCAGATTTAAAGCTATAAATAACTCAACAGAAAGCAGTTTCCTAAACAGCAATATACTTCCTTAAAATAACACAATGAAAAAAAATTCTCCTACTTCACTCCTGCCATATGAACAAAAACATTTAAGTTCCGACCTTCTTAACTATATTCTACTAGACAATTTTCCATTGTAACTGACTATAGTAAGTCCCACAGTCTTGTATTAGGTGTTCCTCTAGTTCTTTCATTAGCTAAAAAATCAGAATATCCATACTGCTATCATACTGTATACCAATCACTGTGTTAAGTTTATTTTTTAAGATATTCACCTTAATTTCTCTAACTACCATATCTTCCAATTTAGTGTCATCTACAAATATAGTAAATGTGATCCCTATTTTAACAATTCCTGGATCAATGATCAAGGAAATCCTGGAGAGGCCATCATACAGGATGAGCCTGAAACCTACTCTCACTAATAACAACTCTGTTCACAGGACATTAAAAATAGCAATTGAATGATTATTAGCATATTCATTAATCAGATAAATTTATTCAACATAACAATAAGCTTTAGAGTTAAAAAGGAATCCCAGATCATCTAGTCTAGTATCCCTCACGATTCATTCATTGTTTTTCGAAGATTGTTAGCTCTTTTATGGCTATATAGCACTGGAATGTAAATTCCATCCTTACATTTAAAACCTAAGCATCATAATTTTCAAGCAAGATGATCTCATAGCTTGGTAAGGGTATGAAAAAAACGCAGAAGTTTTCTTTACTGAAACTAAATCATTACATGAGAAAATACATAACAAGATGAGAAAGAAAAAAATGTTGAAACTGAAGGAAAAAACTTGAGAATGTTTCAAAAAAGAAAATAGTCTTATAAATAAACTATGCATGTAAACACTGAAAAACATTACTCTTAAGATTAAAAAAAAAAAGATATTAAAGAGAACTACAAGGGAAACAATGTCCTAAAAGTCAAGGGAAAGCATCTTATTAAAGTACTCAATCTCAATTTAATCTTCAAGGTGCTAACAGCATGAACAGTTTTGAAATAAATGTCTCAGTTTGCAGCTCTTTTTCCTCTAAACAAAAATGTAAGGATTTATTTTTAAATCTTATTATCTTATAATTTATGGTACATTCACTAAGATTTCATGATACCAGTGAAACGTTAATAAAAAATAAATTTCTCCATACATTTAGAGAAAGATTAGCAGATTTCAGATAGCTGAAAATATAGAGGAAAGTTAAGTAGTGCCTAATGTCTCCTTGTGAGTCCTTTTTTAAAACAGTCCATTCTAGCCCTACTTCAATTTAAAGGAGAAAAATATAATTTTGGTTTAGTAAGCAAAAAAAAAACCTTTGCCTTTTCTATTTTTACATTATAGTGACTAAACACTTAAAAGCTTCCACTTAGAAAACTTGTGTTAAACTTATCAAAAAACATTGATTTTGTAAGAGTCAAACTTAACTTTAAAGAAATCACCCTAAATTTAAAATCAGTTTCTCAGTTTTCTCATTCATAATACTAGCAATGTCCAAAAGAACAAAATGTAAGAGTTAACTGACTTCTTTATACTTTAAAAAATGTTTAATGAAAGAATGCGTGGAATCTAAGTAAGTTCATCAATACTACCTTTTCTGTTTTCTTCTCTTCTGTTTCACTACTGGATGTTCTTGTCCTAAGTTTCACTGAGCCTTCTTTAAAAATATCTCCAAATCCAATTCCTCGGATTTTCTTTGTCTGTGTAACAGATCCAGGTGCAGTTTCACTTCCATTCCCCGGAGAGGGTAAAGGTGAGGTAGGGCCCATCGAAACAGTTTCTGAAAGAATAATTTTTTTTGTTTTTTGTTGTTGTTGTTTTACCATTTGTTTTATTTTTAAATACCTTCATTGTCTTTGCTGATTTGATTTGATTTTTTCTTTTTTTTTTTTTTTACTTTATATGTATTTTACATCATTCTTCTTTTTTGTACAATGCATGCTTTCTCCCTTCAGGTATTTTTGTTTTTGCAGCCTACAATCAAAACAAACTTGCCATCACTGTTCTGAAATATTTACATTCTATACATCTAACAAAAAACAGTAAAACCAAATGATGAGTACTAAGATATCCAAAAGAGTAAGATATACTTTATATACATGTTTTCAATTAGTTTAAGACACTAAAAATTTTAGGTAAAGTTAATTAGTAAAATGATAGTTTAAAAAATCCAGGAAACTGTATTAAATGAGGTCCCTTAAAAAGAGCATGTCAGAATTACAGCTCTTGAATATAGATGAATAATGTAAAACATTAAAGAAATTAGTCTTTTATATATATATTTATATATATATTTGAAGAACAAGCTTATTGAAGAAAGAGAAGAGCAGAGAGCACTCGCATAGGCACAAGTGGCAAGAAGTGCTGCCCAAAATGGGACAGTCCTACTAAGAGCGGCCTGCATGGTTACAGGCGGGCAGCCCCGAGGAGAGCTGCCCTACTGAGGGAGGTCAGTGAAAAGAAGTCCCAGCACGGTACAGGTCACGGGCAGGCAGGAAGGCTGCTGCCCTGAAGAGAGATAGGGAATTGGTGGAAAGAAGCACCGGTGGGCACACAGGAATGATGCTGCTGCAGCCAAATAGTCATTTTTTAAAGCTGTGATTCAACTGATCAAAATTAGGGTAAGTAGCCAAATAAATTGGGGATATGAGCAAATTTTTATTTTAGAACGCCAACAATTCAAGGCTTGTCATTTTAACTCAAGAATGAAGTAGCTTACATATAAATTTGAGGCAAGAAAATTTAAGTTACAACAAAAACATTTTAATAAAGTTTAACATTTTATGGGTAAGAAAGTTGTTTGTAGGGCCCTGCTTGGTGACACAACGGGTTGAGTCACAGCACTATGAAGCTGTCCAGAGCCAGTGCAGCATGAGTTCCATTCCCGGCCAGGGAGATTCCCACATGGCACAGCAGACCTCTCCTGCCTCACCCACGGCTCCCCTCAGCAGTGGTGTATTTCAGTAGTTCTGCTTGTTCTGCTCCCCACTGTCTCTGGTGAATCCTCTCACCCCCTCCCCCACTTTTGCCTGCACCCCAGCTCTTATATGCATAAATAAATCTTTTTTTTAAAAAAGAGAACGTTGTTCGTACATTCTTCTCAGTGGCAAAGGTTCTTATTTATAGGTTTTGATGATTCTAAGAACAATCCTATGGAAAACTATTTTTTCAGTTCACTTTTCTTGAAAAATGCAGCACAACTCATCAGATTCTCAAAAGGCCTAATAATCTAAGTAATAAAGTTCTAAAGTAAATCATTCAAGAAAATCCCACAAATATTTCAAAATAAGAGTGAACTGTAGTTCAGTATGTTCACTGAATTACAGAAATCTGTTGAAGTGTTAAAGGAAAAATAATAACAGGAGTAATAACAACAATGGTATTTATTCAGGGCTTAATCTATACCAGGTACTTGCTAAGCACTGTGCATGAATTATATATCTAATTCTCATAGCCACCCACAGTTTTAACACTGTGCACTATTACTCCATTTTACAAATAAGTAAACTGGGTAAAGAAATGCAAAGAACATTCCCAAGGCCATAGAAACAAGTACAAAACAAATATTTGACATGATTTCTAGATGACCCTAACAGCAGTCTTAAACATTTTAACATAACACAAATAGGAGAAGCCTCTAAGAATACATCTGACAATATTTTAGAAGTGATTAACAAGAATTTTTATCGACTTAAGAAATGTAATTTTAACAAGTAGATATTCTAATGTCTTTCAATATAAGTCCAAGTTACATATATTTTTATAATATATATACCCTATTTTGAGAAAATGTTTTCATACAAATAAAATCGATCTATTCTAAATGGACATTCCAATAACTTTTGACAAATGTATGCACCATGTAAGCATACCAATGAAAATACAGAACATTTCTGTCACCACAAAAGGGATACTAGTAATCCTCCCGACTCCCCCAAGCCTGAAAAAATCTCTTGATATTCATTCTGTCAGTAAAGATTAAGCCTTTCAGTATCAAGTAAGTTTAGTATGTGGTGCATAAGTCTTTTGTGACTACTACTTTTGTTAAACAAAATATATATTAAGATTCATCCATGATGTTTCATGTATCCATATTTCATTCCTTTTCATTGTTAACTGGTATTTCATTGTACAGATATATCACTATCTATTCCTAAGAATGTTAGCTGAAGGTTTTACATGAGCTTTACCCATTTAGAAGTTTCCCTCTGTTGCCTTTGTGGTAAGTCTTACCATGTGTAAATGTTGAAGTGTAAAATTCTCTTTCTGCATCTGTTAAGATGACCTTATAGTTTCTCTCCTTTAAGTGTAAATATGGTAGATTAACTTTTAAATGCATGGGACAAACCCACTATTAGTCATCATGTACTGTTCTACTTTTTTGCTGGATTTGATGAGATACCGCATTTAAAAATTTCTATATTTATGCTTGTGAAAGATAATGCTTCGCATTGTAAGTCCTTTTTTAATAATGACTCCATCAGATTTTGATATCCAAGTCTTACACACCTAAGAAATCAGAAAGGACTTGTATAAGATTAAATGTGCTTAAAAAATGTTCGCAAGTGAAATCATGAAAATAAATCATCCAGTTCAAATACCATCAATGAAAAGTTTAAAACCCCTGATTTTAAGAGTACTGATTTACTTTTCTAGCAAACAATAAATTACTTACATACTAGTACAAATTTTTTGAACGTAAAACTAGGACAGTTTTATTCTAAGGCTAACTTAGTCCCACTTCACCTTTCTATTCAACGGTCCATGTAGTTAACACACACTCAATCTGGATGGAGAGACTCAAACAATTATTGACTTTTTGTAAGCTCTGGTAAGTATTCATGTTAATCTCCAATAAGTGCTCTTTCTTCACAAGTTGTTCATATCTAACCTCATGTGGCTTCGCACTACTATTATAGATTGGTATTCAAGCGGAACACTCAAGGCAACCCCCTTGAGTTACATTTCTAGAGACCTTTCTCTACATATCTCTTCAAGTACTCAGCTACATAAATTCTAACTACTTAGGCTTTCTTGAATTCTAATCTCTAAGTCCTCAACTCAACAAAATTGACAACCTTCTAGAGAGGTTCTTTCCTGCCTATAGTGTAGTTCAAAAATTACTTCCTGGCAGAAATCTAGGAAAACGAAAGGTTTTCCTTGTTTGTTTTTCTTTACTCAAAAATCCCAGTTCTGTGCTGCCTTGCATGTAAAGCATTTGTTTCCTATACTTTGCACAATTTTCCATTTTGTAGTGATGCCATATTATCTAGTTCTCTCATTGCTAGAAGTGTGGTCTACACATTTTAATATAAAGTTTTCAATAACCAGGTTGTCAGACAATACTGTGGCACAGATTAGTGCATGAGATATTTACTTACGAAGCCTTTTAAAGTGAAACAATCTACGGTATAAATTAATTATAGATTATTAAAGGCAATTTCGGAGGATTATTTATTCTAAGGTGCAATTTTCAGTTTGGGCATTATTATTAGGGCATAAAATAAAAATGATCAATAAAACATGTATCATTAAAAGAGATGCATATATATGGAAAATATCTAGTATTGAAGAATAGGTTGATTACTTCTGACTAAAAATTGTCAAAAGTACTACATTGGCAATTAAATCAACTGTTGAAAGACATATAATGTGGATAGCAGTAATGCACATAAAAGGCAAATCCTCTTGATTTATATCTCACCCTCTTTACTGTATGTGCCCAGGTGCTTCATTACTAAAATCAACTTTAAAAAAAAAAGAGTAAGGAGACCAGTGTGAACAGAGGAGGAGTTAAGTAGAAGATGAACTCAGAGAAATTAGGGGGAAGCATAAGCATTTTGTAAACAATTTTAAATGACTTTGATTTTCATTCTAAATAAAATGTGTGGCTACTGGAGGGTGCTCAGTTTAAGATTCAGAAGGGGGCCTCCCCAGTGGCGCAGCGGTTAAGCGCTGCGCTGTGGAGCTGTCGGCAGGGGCGACGAGAGTTTGACGCCCGGCCGGGGAGAATTCCACATAGCGCGGCAGACCTCTCCTGCCTCGCCTGCTGCTCCTCTCAGCAGTGTATTTCTGATCTGCCTGTTCTGCTCCCCGTTCTGTCTCTGGTGGACCCTCTCACCGCCCCACGCCTCTGGCCTGTACCCCAGCTTGTATGTATAAATTAAAAAAAAAAAAAAAAAGATTCAGAATGGAGGTAATGGCAAACAACAGGTTACTGCAATTATACAGCAAGAAGTAATTTATGCCAGGGTAGCAGCAGTGGAGGTGGTAAAAGAAAATAAGAGTTGGTACGTTTTTTTAGTTGGTGACAGAATCAATTAATGAATCAAGTGTAAGGTGAGAGATTAAAAGGGTGTCAGACTAAAAAGAAGAGTAGAAGATGAACCTAATTCTTCGGCCTAAGTAAAAGAAAGATGTACTAGTCATTAATTCAGATGAGGAAGACTACACAGAAAAGATCTAAGTATAGACAAAAGGCAGAAGATAAGTTTTGACCATCTTAAGTTTAAGATACCTATTCAGCAGAAACTCCCTTTCTAAAGGGAGATTTTCATAGGTTTATTATAGGGAGAAGACTTTCATAAGAAAGGAAAATGTCAGTATATTATTGCTGGACTCATAAAGTAAAGGGAAAAGTTGAAAGCAAGCCCTACTGCGCAAATCAGTAGAAGTGAAAGGTAACAAAAAGACAATGTAAATAGGGCTTCACATGTTTGACAAAATGAAAAATGAGTCAATTCATTATAAAAACAGAAACCTAACACTTTCAGAGAAGCAAAGCTTTTCCTAAAATTGAATACTAGGAGTTATCTTGAGATTTTTATACAGAAAATACTGAGTAACAGAGTAGATTACGATTTCATCATATTTCTATAAGAAAATGTAATAGTGCTTTCTTCTAATTTATTCTACAGTTCTACAGTGAAAATTTAGGGCATAAAAATAAATTACCATGAAAGCTCAGACAATACTGTCCAACTGTTGTTTAGAGTCAGAATTATCTTCTTAGCAGTAACAGCTAAGATTTAGACCAATTTAGCTAAGACCAGACTTTTACTTGCCAAAATAACAGTATTTCAGTTTATTGAGAGTAGAAAGCATGGATAGGGCAAGCCATAGGAAAGCAATCCATAAGGCATGGATTGGCGGGAAGGAGAGGGGAGCTGTACTAAATGTAAAGGAGTATAAGGAGAAACTATGTAAAATTAATCAAATGTGGCAGATATTTCAATTCTCTATGCAAATAATGACATTTTATAATGTATAGTTAACTATAATTCTTATTAACAGCAACTAGAAATATTCAATGTTTTACTAAAAAGACTCTCAAAATAGCAATTAAAAATAGGACTGCATACTTCATTACGACACAGAAATAGAGGGCATTGATTCTTTTAAGTCATAATGCAAAAGATTAAACTCTTCATTAAAAGTTAAAAGAACTAAGTACTTTTACTGCTAAAGTTCTTGTAAAGCACTTACTTGCTGGCACTCACATCAACATACAAAAACATTCTGCCTAAAAACTGAATTTTTAAAGAAAAAGAATTATAGTGTACTCAACCACTGACATTCTACCCCATAATCACAAAGTTCCACATTTAGAATGCTGTTATTGTAAAGGGGTTAAGCAAGCAAGGAAATACAATTTTAACAACTATAATTCTAGAAGGTTACTAAAATTCAAATAAGGCTGTATCATGCAAGAAAATGCTCAGAATATTTATAATTTAAAAAAAGGAATAAACTATATCCAAAGTCAAGTTTGATTTCTTCTGCTAGTTGTCCCTTATGACTTAAAATTTTGTATATATTTTAAGGGCTCAGTTTATATGACATTATAAAGATCATTTCAGCACAAGCTTTCAATCATACCCAATTTTAATGTTAAAGTTAAAAGAAGATATTACAAAAATAAAAAATAAAAAAATACCATATGCATCAAAAGTAACTCAAAAGACTGTTTGCTAATAAGTACACCATTAAATTTAAGCCAGATTAGAATCAGTATTCTCATTATCTAATGGGCTTAGATATATAATGGGCTTAAAATATAAATTATGACTTCAGAATTGAAAACAAGTATTTTACTGATTCTTAAATAAGTGTAACATAAAACAGTATATCTTTTCTGTTATGACTTTTCTATCCCTATCTTGATGATTTTCTTTCGATGTAATCAGCATCTGCACTCATTACTTTAAGCATTCCAACCCCACCCTACTTCAACTATCCAAGTAACTAAAAACAGCTCTTAACACAAATTTAACATGTCACTATTCAAAAATGGTTAACTCCACATAAAATGCAAGCAGGGATATTAAAGGAAAGAGAAGGGATTAAGAAATGGAAGAATGAAGTAGGATGAAGAACTATCTAGAACTAAGAACAACTAGTATGTATTATGCTTCAAAATTTGTCAGGTTCTGTGCCAATTTCTTATTCTTTCTTTCTCAAGAGAGGTATTATATATTATATTATTTATATATCATATGTATAAGTTATGTATTAATATGTGTATATAATCTAAAAACTGAGGGCATGCTTTCTGTGAGGTGCCCAAATCTGTCTCCAAAAAAGACTAGATAGAAGTGACAAAAAAAAAAGCTTTAAGGGATTTGTTTCTTTAATCCACATAGTCTAGAGTCTTAGAAAAGTTAAGAACCTTAAAAAGTCCATTATAAAATCAAAGAGAAAATACATACAAATGGGAGGCAGCTTAAAAACTGCCATCACCATTTCATATGAAATAGTCATAGAAGACGTGTCCTTTTCATTAGTTTTTAGCACGTGCAGGAAGCTAATAAGTAAGAATATGTTTGAGCGTCTTTAAAAGAAGGGATTCCTAAGAGGTGAATGCATGATAGCATATGTAGTTAACTATTTTATTATTTAGAAGTATTTGGTGCCCCTCCATGGAGGAAGATTATATATGCCCACTCTGTTGCACTTAGACATGGCCATAACTGCCTATGCAACGTTAGGGAAAATAACATCTCAACTTGCAGAAACTTTAAGGTCATGTTCCTTTTCCCCTGCTTCAGCAAGCTTGTGTCAAAAAGGAACCTCTAAGTCTAAGTCCTTAAGTGAGTGTGATTCTGTTTTAAGTAACTATGATTTACAGGTTATTTTCACTGCAGCACATCCTGACCAATATACACTATGCTACCATTTAAGAAAAGAAAAACACAAATATATGTTGTTGTATGTAATTTAATAAACAAACTCTAGAATGATAATATAAAAGTATAAATGCATTTTAACACAGAGGGGAAAAAGATTAGTTGAATAAAAACAAATATTCTAATGTACATCTTTTTATATACTTATTTTTCAACTATAAGGCTATAGTATCTATTCACTTGTATGTATGTGTAGGGGTGTATATATGAACTATGAACCATATGAAATATGTACATATTTATTCATATAATTTTTATGTATACTCTTCAAAGAGTATACAGAGCTTTCATCTACTACTCATAGATGTTTAAGAGCCAAGAAATATACAGAAAGCAATACTCTCACCTTCTATATAATCAAGATGAAATGTCAGGTTAAGATCACAATCATCACATACAAATGCTGAATGATCAAACCCTTTATTCTGTTCTTGCAGCACAATGTTCCATGCAAGTAAGCTAACCAACCACAGCAGAGATTCATCTGTTCTCCCTAAGAATGACTACCTACATCTAAGAGTAACCAGTACTATTACTGTCTAGTGCTCCAGGAAACACGACATAATCAACTAGTATGAGGGCTACCTGTTCTTTGAATAAATAAAGTATGAAGTTTTCATTTACACTATTCTACCACCAAAGTATTGGTACCATATAAAAAGGCACATAAATAATATAAAATACAAAACTGAGAAATAGGAATTAGGTAGATCATGATTTAGTTTTTTAATCTCTACACTAAGCAGTGAAGGAACAAAGAAAATACAGTCTCTGCCTATAAACAGCTGATAGTCATTGGAGAGGAAGATAAACACACACACACCAGATGCAGATGCCATAAAAAAGTTGGCTTAGAATGGCCAGATAAATTTCAACAAGGGTGTCAAGGCAACTAAGTGGGACAAGGCACTGTCTCTTCAACAAACGGTGCTGGGAAATATGAACAGTCACATGGTTATTCTTCTTCAGTATCTCATTTGTATACTAGATCTACTATATACTCATATTTATTCCCTAAAACAAATTAACAGTATTTTAAGACTGTAAAGTAATAAACTTTCCTCTGTCATTCTCTAAAATTCTAAGGTCTCTTCTATATATTTTAGAAATTGAATTCAATTTAGAAATTTAGAAGCTGTATTTTTCCATATCCACTACAATCCATTGATAACAAAGATTAGAATATTGGCTTTTAATCATTCATTCTTTAATGAATGATTGTAAAAGCAAATGTGCACAGGCAATGTAAGTGTGGCTTACAAAGTAGAGATAACTAACAACAGTAAGAAAAATTAAGTTCCCTTCAAAATAAAGCAAACTCAATTACTGATGCACTTAAAATGAAATAACTAAAGATTAGAATGTATTCTGTAGTGCTAAACTGTGATTAGAGGTACCAGTACAAACAGGTAGGTAAGTAGGTAGGTAGACAGATGTTAAGTAAAGACATGTGGGAGGTAAGGTGTGGTGGGGGTAGCACTTGTGCATAGCACAATACCACCCCCAGGGGCAACGAGCATATTCACATTAGATCTAAGATCGCATTGGTAAATACTATTCCTATCTAAAAGAAACCAAGGTTGCTTATATAAGTAGCTGATTCCAGCACCAAAGGAGGAAAAGCTTAATATGAGCCTGAAACACCTCACATCACAAAGTATGGAAATGTTAAAAAAAAAAAATTAAGGGAGACATGTCAAAAGGACACAGCAATGTAAACTGATGCTGCTGAAGGATAAAAAAGCAAATTGGTGACTCCTAGGACCAGTCAGAAAAGGTGATGGATGGTAAAGGGGCATGAGGAATATTTTAGGGGTGACAAAAATATTTGGTACACATATTGTACCAGTGGTTTTCATGGATGTACATATACCTGCCAAACTCTATATATCTTATGTTTTAAACAGACAGTTTAAGTCAATTATATTTCCAATTATATATAAGTCACAGAAGCTAGTTGAAGGAGATAATTGGCCAAATATGGCATTATCAAAATAAGTAGTAATAGTAATAAATTAGTACCCAGGAAATAAAACAGAACCACCATTGAATACACATTGATTAATAAACAAACTGGGAAAAGGAAAGCTCTTCAGAGAAAAATGTCAAGTAAAAAACAGATGGGATCTTTCAATTAGAAAAATCATCATTTAGCAACTCTCACAGCAATAAACTGATTAAACTGTTGTGTGAAATTTGAAGATAATATACTCTCAAAATATTTCCCCTCAAGACACTTATTAATCATAAGGGGAAAAGAACAGTAAACTTAGAGTGGCAGCTCAGCTTTTACCAATTAATCAAGTTTAACATCCCCAGTACAAAAACCAAAGATAACATATGCTTCCTGATACAATGCAACAAAACATATTCTGCAGTTCTGTCAGTAACTATAAACAGAAACTAACCGTGAAGAATCAGAAGAAAAAAACGAACTATTCTACAAAGTAACAGGCTATAAAATATGGGGTTGAACTTTCTAGCTTTTTATGTAGATGTTTGTGAGCTAGTTCTATCACCTCGTGTTCTATTTTCCATTTCATTATTAGCTTATCTCCAGGCTCAATACTTAAAGACGTGTGGGGGGGGGAGGGGGCACGGGGGGGCGGGATTACAAATCATTCATGTGCAAACCACAACTATAAATGAAGATAAAAATTTCAAAGAACTTTCTTAGTAAGGTCTAAAATAGAACTAAAATCACATCATGTAACTTTAGGAATAACCTCCATAAGGATTTCTAGATACTTTTTATCAATAATGTTTAGTATTAGCATCTGTTAAATTTAAAAATTAGCTTTTTCCTCTAGTATCCATTCACTTACCACTGACTCGCATTGAGGTTTATGAATCTATTTTCTACACCTAACAGTCTTATAATGCTTTCCTAATTTCAAATTAAGGTATCGACAAAAGGCAGCAAAAGTAAATCATAGTTCAAATACCATATAGCAAATAATATACTTAGAAACTATCTTGCTAACCCACGTAACAAAGCTTTTAGGTAAAATTATTCCCATTTTGCAAACAAATTACAATTAAGAAAGATGACTTAGAAACAGTACTTGTCATCACGGGAGCCTAATTTCCTACTATGGCCTATCTAAATACAGATTATAAAACTGAAGTTTACCATAGGAATGCAAAGAAAAGTGTTAGGTACAGAGACATTCTATGCAACCTTAAGACTTTATCTCATTGTCTTGAACTCTATATAATTACTATATTCTGAAAGCTTATGTTACCTCTGAAGTTTGTATCTTGAAACACTATTTCCCCAGGTGATGATGTTAGGAGGTGCGACTTTTGGGGGGTGATTAAGTAATCAGGGCAAAATCCTCAGGATTAGAATTAGAGCCTTTACAAAAGAGGTTCCTCAGAGATAGCTTGTCCTTAAGTCACCAGCTATGAGCCAGTAAGGAGGTCTAACCAGAAACTGATCATAGTGATCTTGATCTTGGACTTCCTAGCCTTCAGAACTGTGAGAAATAAATTGTTGTTTATAAGTTACCTAGTGTGTGTATTTTGTTAAAGTGGTCTAACAGACTAAGGTAATAGTCTTCATATCTTGACTAACATTGGCTCTGAAAAAAAAAATCAGTAATACTGGCAACCTTAAGTTTATTATATTTATCCTCAATACCTGTGACTCAATCTGACCGTTAAAAAGCTGACAAAAGATACCAGTTAATGCAAGGCATAAATCCCTGAACAACCTCACTATTTCTATAAAGAAAGAGATGTACTTACTCTAGCACGTAGGAATCTTTTAAAAAGTCTCCTGGACCTCCCTTCGGTCTAGGCATTAAGTTTCACTGCTACAACCACTAGCCATGGCCTGAGTTTGATCCCAGGCCAGGGAGCTGACAGGGTGTAGCAGACCTCTCCTGTCTCGCCCGCTGCTCCCCTCACCAGTGTATTTCAGTAGATCTGCCTATTCAGCTCCCCACTCTGTCTCTGGTGAATCCTCTCACCACCCCCACCACAACCTCAGGCCAACACCCCAGTTCTTCTACACAAAAATAAAAAATAAAATAAAAAATTCTCCTAAATCTCATATCAAGTATTAAGTTTTAAAAGTAATCAATCGATCAATAAATAAATAAAGCTTGAATATAAACACAGTTTTGAATTTGTGGGTGAGTAAATGACAGAGATCACAAAATAAGTGTCATTCTGTCTTCACAGCGAAAACAAAACTACTATGTGACTATGGAAAATTGAACAAAGTTATTTTTAATTTCTAAAATTTCTGAGTTAGGTCATTTGCAAACTTAGATCAAAACTGTACGTAAGTAGCATATCTTAACTGGAAAGAAATGAGATAACATAAGTAATATCATTTCACAATTAGGGCACCAGAAGTTTACTCAGGGTTTTAGAAGACATCAGAGAAGAAAAATATTAAATTATTTGCCTACATATTTAATTCATTTTTGGTCCCTGTCATAAGCTGCTTTTTGTAACGTAGATTAACTGAAGCTCATAGTTCAAAAATAAAGTATTTCAAAAAATACAAAGGAAACACTAGATCACAAGCAAATTTATTTAATCTATTTGAAGTTTTTAAGTAATTTACCTGAATCCTCCTGACCTTCATGAGTTTCAGCATCATCTGTAACCTCTAATTCTTTCACGAAATTTGAAGGAAACAGTCCCAACTTGTTGTTCAGGGTTCCATTCCACCAGCCTTCTTCTACCTGAAAAAGTTCGTAACTCGAAATAATAAAAATTTCTCTTACATGAAATGTTCCCCTATGGGAAAATGAATGAGGACAAAGTTAGTGATGAAATATACTAAATATATAGGAAAAGACAATGAGGGAAACACTTTAAATTAGATTAAATCTAAGTGGATTAAATCAATCATATATGCAACAGCACCATGCAAAATTTACAATGAGAATGTGATAAAATGTAATCTATGATATAAATAATTTTCATCAAGGTAATGGATAACCCAGTATAGCATATTAATAGTAAAAAGATCATTTTCTTCTGGAATGCCACTCTTAAATACTGATACTTAGTTTGTAACTACAAGATATTATTACTTAGACTATTTGGAAATATCTGATTCAGAAGAGAAAATTAAGCCTTTCACTTGAACAGTAAATTTTAGCCCAAATGTGAAAAAGTATCACTTAAGAATCCAGATGCCAGTCACTCCTAAATACCTACCCTCACCCAACCCAACCAGAAATGGTCCCAGGAACAAACTCTTTAGAAAAATATTTATATTGAATAATACTAAGTCAGAAAACCTTCATGAAGCTATTTAGTATGATTAATGTTTAAAAATGTATAATTTCTGCTAGATGTTAAGAGATTTTAGGTAAAATAATTTTTTTTAAAGATTTATTTATTTATGCATACAAGCTGGGGTACAGGCCAGAGGCGTGGAGCGGCGAGAGGGTTCACCGGAGACAGAGTGGGGAGCAGAACAGGCAGATGGACGGAAATACACTGCTGAGGGGAGCAGTGGGGGAGGCAGGAGAGATCTGCTGTGCCATGTGGGAATCTCCACGGCCCGGAGTCGAACTCATGTCACCGCTGCTGACAGCTCCACAGTGTAGTATTTAACTGCTGCGCCCTCCAGGGAGGCCCAGTAAAATATTTTTAAGAGTAAACTGTTCACTGTCAAAATTCACTTAGCAGCAGTGTATGCAATACCAGAACTAAAAAAGGCTCTTTTTTCTGCTTAAAATATTTTTAAATGCCTTTGTCTCATCATAATTATAAAAGCAAACACAACATGCATTTACTATGTGTAAGCCATGGTATTAATTTGAGGAACAGAATCAAATTTGAAAGCAAAATCTGTCCTTAAATAAAACCATCTAAAGAAGAAAATAAACAAGCAGTTACAATATAATGCAAGAGGTCTGTAACAAATGTGTCAACAAAATGCTATGAGGGACTTAAGACTCAAAAAAGGCTCTCCTAAAAGCTGATATTTAAAAAGCTGGATGTTAAGGGCTGAATGAAAATTTTCCAGGTATAAAGCGTGTGAAAAATATAATGACATAGGGCCTCCCCGGTGGCGCAGCGGTTGGGCGCTGCGCTGTGGAGCTGTTGGCCGCGGGCGATGCGAGTTCGACGCCCAGCCGGGGAGAATCCCACATGGTGTGGCAGACCTCTCCTGCCTCGCCCGCTGCTCTCCTCAGCAGTGTATCTCTGATCTGCCTGTTCTGCTCCCCACTCTGTCTCTGATGAACCCTCTCGCCGCCCTGCGCCTCTGGCCTGTACCCCAGCTTGTATACATAAATAAATAAAAATTCTTAAAAAAAAAATATATATATATATATAAAATGACATAAAAATAAAGGAGTTAGTCATGGAATATATACAAGTGAAATACAAGGTAGCTAGTTCACATGCCGTTTGAGGGAGAAATAAAAAGCAGTAGGTGTAAGGAATTCAGAATTTTTAGCAGAGTTAAGGGAGGCACTAAACCAGCTATGATGTATGAACAACAAACTTGGAACAGGTACAACAAAGGGAGAGAACATCAGTAGACTATTATGGGTACCTAGAATGCCAAATTGGCAGTAACTGGTAGATAAGGCAGAACAGTGTACTTGTGGAGAACACTGAATTAAAAGCAGAAATAATATGAATTTAAATGTCAGCTCCTCTGCATACCTGGAACATGAGCTTGTAGATAGAAGGGTGAAACAAGATGTCCTATCCCACAGGCTCATCTGCTCATCTACAATGCAATCCTGACATTTCTCCTACCAAGAAGTAGTAATATTTGTCTCCACCCCACTTTTGTGAGCTTATGACACCTGTAAGCACCAGAATGTGGTAAAAGTGATACTATCATTTCCATGGTTAGATAATATAAACCATATTTGCTGAAATGCTTACTTAAAGCCCTGACTGCCTATAAGGACAACTATCTTATGAACCCTGATGGCCCCAGACAGTAAGGTAGTAAGAAAGACAGTGCAGAAGCTACACAATGGTAGTTCATAATTAGTCCTAGTCTTTGAACCTTCTAATCACTAAACATGATAGTGAAGGACTCTAAAAATTTTCAGCAACCAGCTTTGACTATTTCCAGAAATCAAAGAATGGAAACAAGCCATGCCTAATGTACCCTATCTGAATTCTTAACCCACACGATCCATGAACATAATATAACAGTTTTATTTGCCACTAAGTTTGAGATGGGATATTATGCAACAAGATTAACCCTTTGCACTTGAGGCTTTTTTCGCATGGGCTACCAGCCACTCGAGAAAATTTCAGCTATATTAGGGAAGCGTTTTACAGGTACTTTAAAATCATGTTATACTCAAACGTATACAAATAATAAAATTTCACCAATTTATTTATTTTTACATTGAATACAACAAAATCTGTTAAATATTACACTCTGTAATTAGTTTTTGTGTGATACTTAGTCAAACAATCCCCAAGATGCAGCCTTGGTTTGTCAGGACACGTATCACAATGCTAAACTGAGATTAACTAATCTAAGCTAAGAATTGGCTAAGGATGCAGGCCGAGCCTGGTCCATGAAAGTAATTGAGATAAGAATATCTTATCACACATCGGAAATAAATATACTGACTTCCAAACCGCTTGGGCACCCTAGCAGCATCACTTGAGTGGACGCATTAAACTGCCGGAGGCCATAGCAGCGCCGCTCTAGTGGACGCATTACACTGCCGGGCGCGGGAGCAGCGCCGCTCCAGTGGATGCGTTAAACTGCCAGGCGCCATAGTGGCGCCGCTGGAGTACAAAGGGTTAATTAGAACAGACAATATATGATTAAATCTCTTCATAAGTTAAATGAGGATAAAAAATTCCTATCCTCTTAGGTTGTTTAGAAATTTAAAGGAAATGTGAAAAAACTTATCATGGCATTCCAGAAAGAATACAGGCTCAATAAACATTTATTATTATTGCCACCTGGTAGAAATAAGACCTGCCTTTTGTATAAATACACTGGAAACATAAACATAAGTGTTAGATTGTATAACATGATGATATGACACAAAATCAATCCCGGTGACAATATGATACCAAACAAATACTATGAGAAATGGGATCTCTGGTTATCACTCAAACTTCAATATTCCTTTAAAGGTTGAAGCAGAAATATGATGTTATCTTTTAAATATTTTTAAATTTCATTCTAAGATACTAAATTGTGGGAAAGGTGCTTTTAATTAATATTTGAATGTGATTATTCAAATAGGGCAAAGATTTTTAAAAGATTCTGTGAAAAGATTCTTTTCTATGAAAAAGGTAAAATTTCTCCTATTTTTTGCTACATGTTTAAAGTGAATTCAGAATTTTTGTTAAATCTTATTTATATTCTTAGCCACTTTACTATGCAAATTTTTAAGAAGATTTTTTATTCCTAAAGACAATACAAATAGTGTACACAAATATTAAGTGTAGGAAAGATGAGTAAACCTTTATTTCTCCAGATAAGACAATCTTCCATCAAATTACTGAAGATCCATTTTAAACTCTAAATTTTTATAAACCTTGAAATAGGCAAAAAATTCTTACAGAAAATTACTGTTCTTACAAAACATTTTTCTAATAAACAGAGCAAATTCCAATTGCTGATTTATCTCTAATATGTTTTCCTTACCTCTTCATTAATGTCAATAATATCTCCCACTTTCAGCTCCAGTTCATCCTCATTTTGTGGAATGTACTCAAAGAGAACTTTACATTGACGCTTCTTTGTCTCTAATGGAAATAACAAAATAAAAAATTAGGTTAAGAAGAGCATTAAAATAAACAATAACACCTTTATATATATATACATGTGTATACACACACACACACACACACACACACACACACATCCTGCTTATTGTCACAGAATTTGCATGCATGAATAAAATCAGAACACACAGGCATTCTAAGCAGCTAACCACAATCAGTTCTGGTTTACTTTCCATCCATTCATCGCAGAGTAAATTCAGACCAACTACAAATAAGGTATGAGGTTCCTGGCAACAAAATCTATTTATACATCTAATCCCAGTTACACAAAAGCCAAATATTCACTACCAATTTTGAAATTAGGAATACAGATAATAAAAGAATGTTGGCATGACAAATTTGTCAAAGACAAGTCTTTCAAGCCAGTGATTTTCAGATTACTTCCTAATCAAAGTCTAGGAATACTTAAAATGCACTAATTATAAAGTATGTTTTATTAAAAAAAAGGCAAAATACACAAATCCAAAGTAAATTTTCTCTTCTTTAACATCTCCATTTTCTAACAGGTAAAAATCAAACTCACATATGGCGAAGATAAAAATAATTTTACTTCAGTTTTTCAAACAAGCTTTATTTGTTTCAGACAAGTAATAGGGCATTTATAACAACACTGGCTATGATTCCCAACTTCCTTCAAACTCTTAAAATTTGAAAACTCACACTCACAACTTTAAAAGTGAATCATTGAAGTAGCTATGGCTAGATGACAACATTGAGATTAAAAAATTACTTCTTGCTACTCAAAATGTGTTTCTCACACCAGCAGCAACAATATCACCTGGGAACTTCTCAGAAATGTGGTATATCAGGTTTCATCCCATATATACTTTTTTAAAAAAGATTTATTTATTAATGCATACAAGCTGGGGTGTAGGCCAGAAATGTGGGGGAGGAGGGGGGAGGTGAGAGGATTCACGAGAGACAGAGTGGGGAGCAGAACAGGCAGATTGACTGAAGTATACTGCTGAGGGGAGCAGCAGGTGAAGACAGGAGAGTTCTGCTGCGCCATGTGGGAAGCTCCCTGGCTGGGGTTCAAACTTGTGCTGCAGTGGCTGCTGATAGCTTCGTAGTGCTGCAACTTAACACTGTGTGTGCTGACTATTTTCTGTGCCACCGCATGAATGGTGTAAGTACTCAATAAAACACACACAGCTCCTGAACTACCAGATATATTTTAATGAAATTTTAAATGCATAGAGATTAAAGCTTCTAGACTGAGTACGATCAAAGAAATAGCTCCTAATAGTTCCCAATAAATCCACCGTGGCGTGAAAAACCGGAGACTAGATGAACACGTGAATACGTGAGCAGACCACAAAGTGTTAACCCACTGTGCCACCAGGGAGGCCCCCCCATATCTACTTTTTATGGATTAAATCATAGCCTTCCAAAACTCACATACTGAACCCCTAATCCCCAATATGACTACATTTAGAGAAAAGGCCAGTAAAGTGAAGTAATTACAATTAAGTGAGGTCATAAGGATGTGACCCTTACGAACACACATGTACGCGGTCACTGGGACATTGGAAAGAGGTCTCCCCAGAATCAAGCCCTGAAAAGGCACCTTGATTTTGGACTTCCAGCCTCCAGCACAGTGAGAAAGTAATTTTCTATTGTTGAAGCCACCCAGTCTGTAAAATTTTCTTCTGGCAGCCTTAGCAGGATGAATAAGAATCCCTACTGTACCAAGACCCCTAGGTGATCGTCAATGATCTAATTATACTGATTTCTAATTCCTAGAAAATGATATTCTCTATTTCTTCTAAGACTTAAATACAACTATTTATTTTGTCAAGGACATTTTACTTTCATCCACATGGTCAAGTCATCTTCAGGTCTCAGCTTAGAAGAAACTTCCAAACAAATAGCTTTCTGGATTAGTTATTCTTTCTTTGTGCCTTCAAAGCACCCCATATACTCATTCAACTGACCATGGAAACCTGTTAGTGGCAACTCTTCATATCATAATGACCAATTTTCTTGTGAATAAACTCCCTACTCTCTAGATTAAAGATAAAAGGGCAGTGAATGTCATAGCTCTGTCCCTAACATCTAGAATAGTGCCTGCTTATAATGGAAACTATTGGTATTTTTGAATGAATTAAAAAACATCTAAGCCTAACAATGTGGCATTAGCGCCAAGAAATAGTCATAAACATTCTCCTTAACCAACAATTCTAAGATTTTTTTTTAATTTAAATGCACACTTAAGGAACTAACAGTACCTACAACACAAGAAATATGCACACTAAACAACTGGTGATAAAACACAAATACCAAAGAGCAAAACATTTAGTACAAATTACAAATACAACCAAAATTGATATGACAGATTGAACTAGAACAGATGTGGAAGGCTTCAAAGAATCTGTAAAAATTATAGACTAAAAGATGAACACGATATAAGAAAAGAAAGATGTGGCAGATATTCTAGATCAAGAAAAGTTTTCTCAGTGAACTAGGAATAGGATCAAGAGAGATTGTTATGGCTGGAAACCAAAGAGAATCCCAAAAAATAATCTACACTGGTAGAATTTCATTGCATCAAATCATGTTATCCATCACCAAGTGATTTTTTTAATATACTAAAGAAAGAGGCATGCTACAACAGAAATATCTCCAGCTTGGAAGTCTGAAGGCGAGTTCTATGTAGTGCATCTGTCATTACCTAGTTATTTGACCTAAATTCTTTAGAAATCAATTTCCTGAACTATAAAAGCACTGGACTAGAAACCATACAGTTACTTCAGCTCTGACATTGCCATGCATCTGTGAAATTATTTATTGAAACAAAAAGTAAATCCAACTGAACCCCCAAATTAACAAAGTAAGTGTACTTTACATACAACCAACACCAAGAAAGAGGTACAAAACAGACATAACAATCCAGTAGACCAAAGAATTGACTCTCCAAATAAGAAAGTTACACTTTAGTAATAGTCCCCCCCCCACTTCCTAAAAGTTAAATCTGATTTTTTAAAGTGTTTTACAATAAAAAGGACCGCTAATGGTAAATGCTAATCATACTTTTATAACTAACCTAGAGTGTGTAGTAAAATTTTTCAGATGTCACTTTTTATCAGGTCTTGAGGTAAATTTTTAAGTAATAATTTCTTAAGTGACTATGTATAATGCAAGGAAACTTCTTGTCACTTAAAATAGACATCAATACAGTCCTCTAACAATTTTGACAAACTGTTGATGTGATACTTGAGAAAATATGTTCATAAATGTGGTCATTTTAAGAGTTAACACTTCATAGATGTAAGGGAAATCATCAATAATACTGAAAAAAAATCTATTTTGCCCATCTCCAGGTGAATTTTTTAATATATACAAAGAAGAAAATACTTTCTATCTTTTTGATAACTTTATACCTTTTAACAAAATGTATCTTGCTTCTATTTAATGAATGTTAAAATATATTTTCTGATGATTTAAAGTGAATGAAGAGTATAAATTATACTCATCACAAAGCATAGCAATTAACTTCCAGCAGCCTATTTATATTATAAACAAGCTTTACATAATTCTATAGATAGCTTTTACCAAAGTACTTTGCAAAATTATTTGAAAAGGTTATCTTTCATTTTTCAAAGGGAAGAGGTATAGTCTATAAAAACTATAGTCTATAAAGGTATAGTCTATAAAAACTACTATAACCACAAAATATAATTATTTAATAAAGAAATGTTTTCCACATAGCATTTCAGATCAAAAAATTAGTAATTAAAAAGCATCTTTAGCAACATTTTGTAAGTAAAGTTAACAATAAAAAGTTAAAGGAAGTACAGTGCAGGCATGAAAATATTTCATGTCTTTTATGTACCAGTACTATCCTAAGTTCTTCACAAATTTCTTCCACACAAATGATCATGTAAATTTGTTATTATCATTTTACTAATGACAAAACAGGAATTCAGAATTAAATACTGTCGAAAAGCATACAGCTAAAAAGAAGCAAAACTAGAATTACACCCACTTCTGACTGTTAACTCTTCATGAAATCATACTGCCTTTGTTACAAAGTGCTCTAACATTAACTCATACAATAGTATAGCCATGAAGGAGCCTCCTTCCCTGAAAATACCATGTATTTGCTTATTTCTCTAGACCTTCCAAAGGTAGCAATTCTACATGAAATGCCATAATCACCATCTACGTGAATGGCAGATAAGTCCTACAAAGAAGAATTTAAATAAACTTTACTTGAGAACCTCAGGATAGAAATACCCCTTCGAATCATAACTGCAAAACTAGTGATACATCATCATAATAGCTAAACACCATTATTTTTCTACTATGTCATAATTAAAATGCTAATACATTTCTTAATACTGTAAAACACTGTAACAGTTACAAACATTTATCAGTTATTTATTATAACTGACTTGTTAATTTCTTTAAAACCCTGGTGAAATAATAATCATTATCATCATCTCTGTTTTATGGTTAACTTAATGTCACCCATTAAACTGAGTTTTGAGTCATGTTCTATACCCAGTTTTATCTGGCTTATTTGACTGTTTTCATGGTCTTTGCACCCTAAAGTACTAAGGCAATTAGCATATAAATGCCAAAAGCTTTCAGAAAAACTTTTGAGAAATGGCTATCATTTTGAAAAACAAAACCAAACTGTGTGAAATTTCACTGTTATTTTCTACTAACACAGAAAATCCTAAATTTTAAATATAAGTCATCAAGAATGGAAAGTACTTCATGGTTCTGAAAGAGAGTTCTATAGATTCAGATCAAACAGATCTCTTAAATTATGGAACCATTTCTCACTGAAGATTATTTTTAAACTTTCTATCAAAGACTAAAATGAGGGCCTCCCTGGTGGCACAGGAGGTTAAGTCTCAGCACTAGGAAGCTATTCACAGCCACTGCAGCATGAGTTCAATCCCCAGCCAGGGAGCTTCCCACATGGCACAGCAGACCTCTCCTGTCTCACCCACTGCTTCCCCTCAGCAGTCTATTTCAGTTGATCTGCCTGTTCTGCTCCCCACTCTGTCTCTGGTGAATTTTCTCCCCACCACCACCCCAACACCTCTGGCCTACACCCCAGCTCTTGTATACATAAATAAATCTTTAAAAAAAAAAAAAACAACAAAGACTAAAATGCAGAACTTGGCACTCTTAGGAGCTGGGAGGTTGAATATTAAAACTTCAGAGATAGCAGCAAATTAATTCCTGATTCATTTGGGTCCACTTTGGTCCAATTTATTGCAACACTAAGATTTTCCTAATATGTAAAAAATTGTCAATGTCTTTCTCTAGTATGCAAAGAAAATCATATTAAGAAACACAGCGATTACATCATTTACTATACAACTAAATCTTTAAAAATTCTTTCTTATCCTCAGCAAAAAAAAATCATAATACCTAAACCATTAAATGAAAGATTCAAACTGTTCAAGATCTACCTATTTTGCTGAGATACCAATTTGATTAAGACAAACTTTTAGAAAATACTGTATTATCACCATCATGAAGCAAACTTGTGAATTTAGGTGAAAGTGTATTATGTCTACAACACACTTTCAACTTATTCAATTAAATGTATTTAATTAGAGATAGAGTCAACATGACAAAATGTTAACAACAAACTAATATGAAGGGTATAAGTGCTCACTGCATGATTGGATCAACTTTCCTGCAGATTTAAAGTTTTTCAAAAGAAAAAAGAAAATTCGAACACCCTACTCCATTCATTTGCAAGGCTGCAGATGGGGAGGCATCATTTGAATGTTTTTTTTCCCTCCAGTATCCCTTAGTCTTTCAAAATCAAAGAGCAGAACCTGAATAGGCTACATTGTTTCAAAACATATGCTCTAAAGAGTTGTACATTAACATTTCTAATGACATTCAGAATTTTCATTTTTCTCAGCACTAACTCAAATAAGAAGGCATATTAATTGCCACCGTTTTTTGGATATGAAACTCTATATAGACTGACATTCTGGCCACCTAATTTTTCATGTAGCCACATTTCCTTTTGGTACACATGCTAGTGGTCTGTCAGGATCTCAAAGTATCTCAAAATAATTATTAACTAGATGAAAAAAATTTTCTGCAGCATGATTTTCCAATAGGCAGGAAAACAAAGTTATAAGCAATAATGTCTTCTCTTGTGCCAAGAAAGATTTGTATCTGAAACAAATTTTTTCCAAATGTAAAGTAAAATATCTACTAATATTCCATAATGGATGTTACTTAGGGTGTGATGTGAAAGATGTCAATCCTTTACTAAGCAAAATATTCTACTGCTATCTTTGTACCTGATTTTATAAGGGCCTCAAGCAACAATATGACTTGTACCTGTTTTTGCTTCAAGAAGTACAAATTTGTACTCTTCTGTAACTTAGTAACTTATAGCAATCAACTTTGTCCTGGAAAACATAATTCTGTGCTGCTCTGGAAAATAACTGTTTTAGCAAAGAAGTTGCCTTGCTTAACTTACATGTAACAACAAAAGTTTCTATGACTTCATAACTAGACTTCACAAAAAAGGCAACATTTTCTTGGCTTTGGAGAGAAAAATAGCTCACTAGTTCTGTAAAGTTAAGTTTTCTGGTATCTAATATACTACCTAGTTGAATATTCTCTTTTTAGTTGATGAGACAAAATTCAGACACATGTAGATTCATTTGTCTGTGATTTAAACTAAACTTTCACACTATACTGTTTACCATTCAACTTTACAATGGTTTGGAGAATTTTTTTAAATATTGATAGCACTGGTTAATAGTACCCAGTACTATTTAAAATTACAATGAACCATTTTTGAATAACTAATCTATTTTGTGAATTAAGGATATTATGTAAACTAACAATGAAAGAAAGATTCAGTTTTTTAAAAAATTAGCTTGTTTTTCCTGGAAAAGCAATCTGAAAGCAAAAACAACCTGCATCCTGTTTTAAATGTTAGCTAGCACCAAATGACCAAGTTAATCCTTAAAGCAAATTCACTTAAAAACAAGTTATAAAGGAATCTTAGGAAAATACCCAAGCCTTATGGCATCAACTACATAATGGTTTTTCCTTCTCACAAGAAAAAGAATTATGGCCAGCAGTCTTGAGAAAAGTAAACTTTAGTTTGTCCTTTCTTATTAGCAGACAAAGTACTCACAATCTTGAAGCCCTTTACCTATCCTCTACTTAAGAAACTTGTTTCTTTATAGGTCAGTAAAGCAAAATAAAAGTTGTAAATGAGTTTTACAAATAGGCAGAGGTCACAGAAGTTGACCACGGCCCTAGAAGTTTTTCTTATGCACAAAATTCTATCAGAAGATCACTGAAGGATGTAAACTTCCACTCTATTACCTGTGCCCCAAGCTCTATGTAAACAGTTTCAGACTCTAAGGCAATTAATTAGAACTATTAAAACTGTCCCCCTTCAGGCAGTAGGCTGAAAGCAATATAGGTAATATCTAAATATTGTTCATATACTGTATTTACAAAGAACAACTAAAACCCTTTAATTAGTCTGTGGCAGTGTCATGATTTTTTTTTCATTTTATGAAAATAAAGGCAATAATCCAGGAAGTAAAGGTTTCTCCAAGCTTTACAGATAGCAGTATAGAAGGTATTAGGTTGAGAAAACAAAACAAAAGTAACAGGCTGAGATTTATGGGGACTCTAGAAAAATCAAAAAGTAGTCTCATTGCCGTGAAATGTCTGTAAATAAAATTATTATAGACTACTTGGTACCACAAAGGATTTAGACACTGATTCTAACATATTTATGGTTAAATACTCATTTAATAATTAGTAAATCAAATTGAACATAGAATCAGTCAGTATTCAGTCACTGAAGGGGCTTTAGGTTTTTCCTGCATTAAAATGTTATCTGCTTCCAAAATTGTACTTGTTTATATGCCTTTATTACTTTAATAGCTATCTTTCCCAAGACTATAAGCTCTTTGAGGACAACGCTATTACCTGTGTTTCTTAACCACTCGCTCACCAAAAACAAAATTCAAGAGTTTCAATGATCTAAGTTCATAAGATTTAAACCCATATCTGATTTAAAAAGTGGTGCTTTCCCTCCATGCAAAATTGTTCTAACACAATTACAGTGTATCACATACTTAAAAGGCATTCTGCTGAGCCTAAATCACCTTAGAAATCAGAACATACATGTTCAGATGTTTACTCAAGAAAACACAACATCAAAATTCTTGCATCTATCATACTTCAGGATGAGCAGATATTTTAGCACCCCATTAAATAAATGGTATTAAAACAAATTCAAGGCAAAATGTAAATTATTCAGTGGTGCCTATAAGAGCGGTAAGAAAACAAACCTTCACATTTTCTTCTGTAAGTCCTATAGAACGTTGTCAGCAGTTCGTGCTCAATAAGCATGTTAACAACTAACTACAGGGTCAATAACTAGTAACGTGAGAATAAGCAGAATGTTACTGTACCGTAGTCTGCTTCAGAGTTGATGGTTTTTCTTAACATACTTTATCAACAGTTAGAAAACATCTTTCTATTTTGACTAAACATAAAAATAATTATTTACATACTCTTCTTAATGTTTTTGGTTTGTGGATGTGGCTGAATTCCTCCAGCTGGAAGTCCATAGGTGCTTATTCGTTGCACAAGACTTGCTACATTCCCATGCCGTTCACGTTTGATGGGCAAACTATCATCCTTGGATTCTGTCTCTCTCTTAATTTCCTATAAAAGAAGAAATCAGTAAACAGACAAATTAAGCTGTATTTTATTAAATTCTCAAATGTAAAATACCCCAAACAGGTACAGTGATTATTATATGAAACCTGAGATCAGCAGTTTACAAACTTTTTCTCTCCCCACACTAACAACATAATGCAACACAATGTGGTAACAGTGATTCATTATGAGTTTAAGTCTTGTCAGAACCGTCATGAAAAGAAAATGAAATTTTAATGGAAGACATAAAAAGAGACAAGTAAAAAGGAAGTTATGCTGCATTCAATGACTGAAAACTCTAAGATGCCAATTCTCTCTAAAATTGATGAAATGGTACAATGTAATTTCAATAAATACATCGAATTTGGGAGAGCAATTCAATAAACTAGTTCTAAATCTATATAGAAGGGAAAAAAAGGCCAAAGTCAGAATTATTTCAGGGGGTGAAAAAGTGAGGAAACTTTAATGGAGATAAAAAGACAAAAAAATATGATAAAATAGATAAATGTGTGTGGTACTGGCATAAAAGATAACATATTGATAAATGAAAGCAGAGTCCAAAAACAGAAAAACTCGACTTAAGACAAAAAGTGAGGGAAAAAGTTGATTATTAAAACACATGGTGCTCGGCCTCCCTGGTGGCACAACAGGTTAAGTCTCAGCCTATGAAGCTACCCAGAGTGACTGCAGCATGAGTTCCATGCCCGGCCAGGGAGATTCCCACCTGGCAAAGCAGACCTTTCCTGTCTCACCTGCTGCTCCCCTCAGCAGTATACTTCAGTTGATCTTCCTTTTCTGCTCCCCACTCTGTCTCTCACCACCCCACACCTCTGGCCTACAACCCCCCAGTTCTTGTATTCATAAGTAAATAAATCTTTTTAAAAAATAAAATAAAATACATGGTGCTGGTAAAACTAATGTTCTATAATTTAAGGCAAATGGAATGAAAAATTGGATTCCTACCTCACATCGGATATTAAAATTAACAATTTCTGTTCATTAAAAAATAAAGCATAAAAAAGCAAATCATCAGCTGGAAAATATTTTTCACATATCACGTCAACAAAGAACTTGTACTTCCAGGTATTTATGGCTACCCACAATGTTAACCATTTTGTTATTCTCTGGTTGGTAGGATTTCAGATGATTTTGATTTCTTTACACTGCAGACAAATTCTAATACTTCCTTTTTTGGTCTTTTTAACAATACATATAACTTTGCCATCAGAAAAAAAAATTCTCATATTGGAAAAACTGTTAAGTTGATGAAGAATTATGAAAAAGCATTGGAGTTCAAATAATAGGAAACACAAGTCATTTTATAACTTAGAGTGCTTCAATTTTATTGATAATGTACTTAAGGAAAAAATACTTCAATTTGCTATTACAGTGTATGATATAACAACACTTAAAAATCTTGCAGTTTTCAGACTGCCCTTAAATATTTCTGAAGCTAATAAAAACATAAAAGCGATGCAGGCAATTAAACCTCAACACGCCAAAGATATTCTTCACTTCAGATTCTCCTGATTCATGAACTACCTACTTCCTAAAAATTAGTAAGTCACACCTAGGAAAGTTACTGTTGCTTTCTAGAGCAGAAGATCGAGAATTTGGCTTGATAGTCAAATCTTATTGCCCTAGGAAAATGACTGCAACTTGACCAGTCATGAGTTTAAAGGACAATCAGGGAACAGATGACTGGGTTTGATCTTAGTTCTATACTGCTCACTAAATATATGACTTGATATTTGTTATCTTTTAATAAGAACCACATAAATAAGTAGAATAATTGTAAAACAATGTCCCATCTCTTTAAAAAGCCAAATTATAACTTATTTCTCAAGATTTAAAAGTATCTTAAGGCCCTTTCACAATATTATCAGAAACATAATTACATCCATGAATATTAGATGTAATAAATTTTCTAAATATTAGACATAATAAATCTGATACAAAGGTGGGAAAGCAAGTTAAAAATATATACCATCTAAAAATATATACTGAATAGGGAAAACTCAGTTTTACGGTCTTCCCAATACACAGTGCCAATTACGATGTTACCACAGCAGCAATGGACCACAAGGCTCTGGCAAAATTACAAATAAGATAATAATGTTTTCTTAGGGCTCTGCTTCCTTCTCTGTAATCTCCTTCTGCTACAAGGCACCAGCACTACAATCATCCATTCTCCTCTCTTCCCTCTCTCTCTTTTCACTCACCAATCCACTCTCCTTTAGTTCCTGGACACACACCCTCCAAATTACACTTGATTATCATCACCAACAGCAATTTTTACTGAGAACTCACGAACTATTAATAAGACTTATAGTATTCTTCCTTCTTCTGTCCTTCATTTCCTTTTACTCAATCAGGGTAAAGAAATACTATTAATATTAACATTGCCAATCTTTTTTCTGCCGACTTAAATTCCTTTCCTGACTTGAAAATGACTCCAGGAGACCCAATAAGAGACCTCAATCAGAGAATATCATGTGTTGACAAACAAATTCAGAAAAGCTCTCTCATTGTTTAGACTAGGTAATGCTGATACAGAAGTGGCCAAGAAAAAAATACATGGAAAAACTCCACATAGGTAAGATGTAATTTATTTCACAAATAAGGAGTACAAAGTAGCAAATTAAAGGAAGATGAAAGATATAAACAAATGAAGAGAGAGGCTAAAATCATTGAAGAGAGATATTTTTCATCCATTAAGGGAATCAAAGATACTGACCATTAAGTGCACTAAACAAAAAATGTATAACTTATAAAAGATATAAAATATATGATAACTTATAAAAGATAATCATCAAAATTTACAAACAACTCAATCAGTACTAAGGCTATATAATAATTTGGTTAAATGATCAAGGTCAGTACATTATCATGATCCGAAAATAGAAAGCAGTAACTTCTATAATATATAATCAAAGGTCACAAAGAATAATAAAAACCACAATAGAGGTCAAGAGCTTCTTTGTACTTCTCAAAAGAGGTTATCTAGTCACCAAATTCTAAACAGAGTTCTGTTCCGCTTATGCTAAATAAAATATAAGGAATATACTTATTTTTAATTTAACATTCAGGATTACCAAAGGTATGACATAGAACTAGTATCTCCCACTTTAAAGAAGCATATAAAATCAGAAGACATGGAAAAGTGAAATTACAAAACATAAGGAAAATAAGCAACGTTAAATGTTTACGTGGCGCACCCTATTTTAGCTTTGGTTAAGTCAACATTATATATATATCCTCATTTGAAGCATTAGGTTTCCAACCTAACAAAATGGTTTTGCCCCATTTCAAAAGTTTATATTGATATTTTGTTTTTCTGGAATACACATGATCATATGTAAGGAATGATCCAGAAGGAATTACAAGTCATTTGATTTTTTTCATTGTATTATGATTAAGCTGAACTGGGTATCACAAAAATCCCTAAGTTCAAAGTAAATAACCAACAGAAAAATGCCCTTTAATATGAAATAAATGTGTGCCTTCAAAGTGTCAACATTGCAAAATCATCGAAAAACAATTGAAGCCTAAGTATTTTGAAAGTGTCTAAACTTATTATCCATCTCTACATTTCCTCCCCTCAAATATGCTGCTTTCCACATTACTGCTATCTTTTCAATTTGGACAAAAGACCTATTTCAACTGCCCCTCCCCCATTTAGAAAAGGCAAAGTAGGCTAAGAGGGGAAAGTTATGTACATTCATTGTCCATGGCATCCTACTCTTTTCCTTTTTCTATCACAAGAATGTTAATGAGAGACATGTGAAGTCGAGTGGGGAAAAACATTAAAGAACTCTTCTCTCACCAATATTCTTTGATACATATCACATTCAGTGCAATGTACTGAAAACACATCAATAACTCATAATGTTCACATTTTTCATGCTAGTTTTACTGGTTTAAAAAAAAAGTGTTATTTGTGCCTCAAAGCTCTATGATGAAGGGGGAGTTAAGATAAAAACTGTAGAAACTAAAGACTGCTATGTCTATGACTCCAAAGATAGCAAGGAGATTCTTAAAGCTGCAAGATTACTTCAGGCCACAGATGGCAATGACAAGCAAGAAATGACTGCTGATTCAAGAAGCAAGAGTAGGAGATAAACCAGAAGCCCAGGTTCTGGTATTCAAGCTTTCCTGCTTTAAATTATTTGGACAACCTGAAATACCTTAGCACAAACAAAATTAGTACATTATAAAAAACTTGGTGTATCCACAAATGATAATACTGTATGTCAAGCTACCCACGTTATTTAGAAAAAGAGCTTCGTTACATACACATATTACTACATCTAAATTCTTATACATTTTTTCTTGCATACATTTATCAACCTATTCTTGTATGTGAATATAGTCTATTTAGGATTCAGAATACAACTGAGAATAACCCAAATCACTGAACAAATTATACTTAACCAGTGTGTTAATGTTTTAAGGTATCTAACAAAAATGTACTATGATATTCAACTTTGCTATTTCATCTGTTTTTAATGTAATTCCTAATAAATAAAGTTGTCTTCATTTAGTATTCTGATATTGACATGAATAGTTTTCTTCTCTAATCTGTTTCCATTTAATGAAGTAAATTAAACACGAAATGTTATTCTCCTGATACCAAACTAGCTTATTAAAGTTACCAACACATCTCCTAAGAGTTAAAAAAAAAAAAAAATTACTGAGGTTTGTCCAAGCAAACTAACAAAGTAAGGGAGTCACAAAAATAAAAGTAAAAAACAAATCATTATTTCCTTTATTCAAATAATTCTTCTTAAGGGGAGAGCTGAATATTAAAAGATTTTTAAATTAGCATTCTCCCAGGAAAAAAATATGGTGTTTAGGAAAAAAATCAAAGACCCTTCCAAAGTAGTCATGTACAACAGATGATCATCTTATTCTCTATATTGTCCCATAATTTTTCTTTAAAAGTAGCTTTCATAAAAACTGAAATAGGGCCTTCCTGGTGACACAAGGGGTTAAGTCTCAGCACTATGAAGTTATCAGCAGCCACTGTAGCATGAGTTCAATCCCTGGCCAGGGAGCTGAAACACAAAGACCAGCAGACCTCTCTTGTCTCACCACTGCTCCCTTCAGCAATGTGTATTTCAGTCTGTCTGTTCTGCTCCCCACTCTGTCTCTGGTGAATCCTCTCATCCCCCACATTCTGGCCTACACCCCAGTTCTTGTATGCGTAAATAAATAAATCTTTAAAAAGAACCTGAAATATATTTAAGGTCTAATATCTACATAAGCATTTAACCTATGGAATCTAGAAGTAAAGTAACAAACATTTTTAAATGCACTATAACTTATCAAACTGCCTAGCTTTTTTAGAAATTCTAGAAATTTAACTTTTGCTAAATGAGAGGAAAAAACTACTAGAAATTTAGTTCAAAAAGAAGAAAAAACACCCAAATGATTTTTCTTCACTTGCCAGTGTCCTGAAATACTTCAGTGTGAAAAACTTTTGTTTCCTTTTTGTTTACTGTATCTAGAGGCCTAAACAAACTTTATCAAGCTAAAAGAACTCTTTGAAAGGAATTAAATTCATTTTAATTTAAAAATATAAAGAACAGCAATTCACTTACCAGTACCTGAAACATTTTCTATGAACATATCCACTTATTTTTTTAAATACAAAAGTAAAAACATCCTAACAACAACAACATATAGCACTTCCAGGATCAGAATAAAGCTCACAAAAAAGTTGCTCTAAAGCTTGAAGACCAGCACCCTCTATCCACAATTACTATTCTGCTAATATTCTTTTAACTACAATTGATAAAAGTATTTATTGACTTCTTTTGATATCATATTTGGTTGCTATTTCTCTGCTTCCTCCGTAACTCTCTATGCTTCAATACTTGTAAAACTATCTTCTACAGTATCACTCCTCTCTTTCTCCACCCAACCTCCTCTGAATCATGCAGGTGATCAGACCATGCGCTCTATCTTGTATGCAACTCATCAGTGAACAAAGTCCACTAACATTTAGCAAATGTCTATAACTAGTCAACTGCACTGTTAGCTACCATCTTAAAGAAAACAAAGGATATCAATCGTGCTATTATCTTTTAAACGAATGTTAGCCTATCACTATGTTAATGGTACTAATATTAACTACCCTTTTCTGAACAATGGCTCCATAACAAAAGTATTAAAGTTATTCCTATACTACTTCTAAAAGGCGAAAACTTCAGTAATTCTGAGTTCTTAGACTTTTACAGATGTACAACATCCACTAAAATGTATCATGATCTAGAGGTTCGCTGTATGAATGCAATAAATTTACTTTTCCCTATTCTTCCCACTCATAGTTTAAAACTCTGGATATTATATACCAATAATTAATTAATTAATTAATTCTGAAAGATGAAAAAAAGAAGGCAGGTCAGTCAGGAAGACCAGGTTCCTCCTCCATTCCAATTCACAGCAAGTGCATTTTATAGACACTGCATTTTATAGACACTGCAAGTCTGTCGCAACTGTGTTCAACAAGTTTGCTGGCTATTTTTCTAACAGCATGTGCTCATTTCATATCTGTTTCACACTGGAATTCCCACCATATTTCAAACTTTTTCATTATTACTGTATTTGTTACAGTGATGATCTGTGATTAGCGATATTTGATGTTACTACTGTAAATTTTTCAGGTCACCAGGAAATGTGCCTATATAAGATGGCATACTTACTTCAATATATATACATTAAAAAAAAAAAGAAAGCAAGACTGATGAAAGACATACTGAAAATCAAAACTTTAAAACTTAGGATTTAAGTTTAAATCTTAAGAGGGCATATTTAATCAATTCCCTGCTCCGAAACCAGACAAGTCGCAAAAAACACTTAAGAAGGATGAAAGAAATATAACCAGAAGGAAAACAAAGAGCTAGTATTCACAAGATATTAGGACTACTACAAACCAATGAGAAAATAAGCAAAAACTAACTCAATGGGAAAAAAGGAAGAAAGGAAAGGATGAAGAGAGAGAAAGAAGGAAAATCTAATGGTATTAAACCCTAATTAGAACAAAGAAGAAATGCACTTTTGTGCTACTGTTAAAAGAGTCAGTGAGAAATTTAACATCTATGAAGTTGAGTATGTGTATCCTGGGTACCCTAGGATGCAGCAAATTCTTAACTATGCAGATGGCCCCTGACTCTTTTTGACTTTAGGATGACACAAAAACAATATGCACTCAGTAAAAAACCATACTTTTCTGGCACTAGTAGTATGTGGTATTATACTCCTGTGATCTTTGGCAGCAACACTGAACAACAGTTCCTGGTCGATCACCAGAATAAACAACCAATATTCTACAGTATATTATGTTGCCAGCATTTTCATGAATAGTGTTTCACATGCCATCATGTCTGTTTTTTTTTTCACTCTCAACACAATAATCAATAAATTACATGAGCTATTCAACACTTTATTATAAAGTAGGCTTTGTAGTCAATGATTCTGTCCAACTGTAGGCTAATATAAGTGAGAATGTTTAAGGTAGCCTAAGCTAAGTTATGATATTTAGTATGTCAGCTGTATTAAGTGCAATTTTCATTTATGATAGATATATAAAGATGTAATGCCATTGTAAATGAAGTTCTGTATACATCCTACAAAAGGATGTTAACTGCAGCATTGTTTTTAAAAGCTAAAAAAAAAAATATAGAACCCTAAATATACAAAAAATCTCAGAGACATACCACAGAATACTATGCAACTGTTAAAAAAAATAACTAATGCTAAAGGAATTTCTACTATAACACCATATATGCATTCCTAAACATCTGACATTCTGAAAAAACTCACAGTATATTCCACTTATTATGTGAAAACTTCTAAATCAAACACTGAAAATACGTAATTAAGTTTAATTCCCTATTATATAGCTTTTCTCAATTGTTTTCTGAAGTAAAACATAGCTATATAATATGTAGTTAGTTCTCTGGATTAACAGAGTAAAGTGCTCATACTTAAGAGATAAAACCACAACTAAAACACAAATTTATCCAGGGAACAAATATTTACTATAAAGGGCAATAGCGTGCAGGTATTCTAACAATGACTGTGCAGTTTCAAAAATAATGAGGAGGCCTCCCTGGTGGCCTAAGGGTTAAATCTCAGCACTGTCACAGCTGCCACTTGAGTTCCTGAGTTCCATTCCGGCCAGGGAGCTAACTCACAGTGCTCAGCAGACCTCTCCTGTCTCACCTGCTGCTCCCCTCAGTAGTGTATTTCAGTAGATCCACCTGTTCTGCTCCCCACTCTATCTCTAGTGAATCTTCTCACACCCCACACATCTGGCCTACACCCTATTTCTTCTACACATAAATAAATAAATCTTATTAAAAAAATACTCTAACATTTCCAGAAGAACTCAGACATGATCTAATAAAACCAGGCATGCAGTTCTGGGTATTAAGAAATGTTATACAGAATAAAAGACAATTATAAGTGAAATATAATTATAATCATATTCCTTTTCCTCTGTAAACTATTAAGAACTTCAGTAGTTTTTAAAAGAAGACTCTTGATTATTTTTTGGCAGAGATGATGAGAATATTTACTTAAAAAGAAGTTTTGGTGATAACTGAAGAGTTACTGTTACTTTGATGGATAAATACTGCAATGCTGAAATTTGAAAAATAGGAACTTAATATATTCTCACAGAGGCTGGAAAAGCTAAAAAGACAATAGACTTTTCAGTAAAGAAAATATCTCAGGTTTCAGTTCAGATTCTCTTATTAATCATCCAATGTTAAGTAAACCATTTAGTCTCTCTATCTCTATGTCACCATATTGTAAAATGGGGTTATCATCTTCCTTACTTCACACGATTTTTGTCCATTCAAGTGAAAATGTACACAGCAAAAGCATCTTGTAAATTACAAACTACTACCCTATAACAAAATACTATTTTTAGAAAAGACTGGTAGACAGGTGTATCCAGCAGGACACCAAGTAACAATTACATCCACTATAATATAGTGGCATTTATGGACTCTAGTTGGTTAATTCTGCAGAACAAAAAATTTATCTAAAATACTTTAAACATACTTATATATTTCTTAAAAATTAAATCCAATGACACAACAGTGAGAAATTTAACTGAAAATACTTACTTTAACAAAATTATCAGGAAACATTCCTCTTCTTCCATTTAGTTCTCCTTCCAGCCATCCTTCCTCCTGCAGTTTTTTTACATTCCTAATGATTTCCCCAACTCGAATAGTTAATTCATCATCATGTACAGCATCATAGTCATACTCCACAATAAAGTCAACTAAAAAAAAAAATAAAGAAATGCTTAAAACAATTCATGAAATATTACTGACCATATTAATAACAAAACTAAGGAATTCACTTAGCAATAGTATTACAAAGACATCATCAAGGCTTATATGAATGATTTTATATTATTTGGCTGTATCAGCGGGTTTCTTTATTTCCTTATTATAAAGCACAACACAAGTTTTAAGTAAAAGTCAATACAATGTATAATCATGTCATTAGGTAGTTATAGTCAACTGTATAACCTCTGTGACAAACTCTAAGGTGGTCCCCATTGCTTCGTATTGTCTTTGTATAATTCCCTCTTGCGTATGGACATAACCTATGACAATTCTAAACAACAGAATATTACAAAGATGACAAATTATATGTGACTACTTAAGACTGTGATGTCCATCTTGCTCTCTCAATGGGTCCCTACCAGAAGGTGCCTTAGACTTGTAACAGGATTTCAGGCCTCAGTGGTCCTGCTTTGGGCAAACCCTGTTTGGCTGGGCATTTATTTACCCACGAGAGGATGGGTAAGTTCAGGTGCTTGATTTGGAAACGTATTCTTTGTCTTTCCTTTGTTGCACACTAACTGCATTAAAGTTCCTTCCCATTAAAGATCTTTTATGTGGTTGTCTTGATGCAGCGGATGGCAGAACCTATTTAAAACAGGTAGGTTTGAGAGTTCTGGGGTGCCCTTTTCCTTGTCCCTTAACAGTGGGGACCATCCTGTTAAAATAGATCCTCCCCACTTAAGAACCCAGTCCTGGCCAACTCTTTGACTGCAGTCTTGAGAAAATCTAATTAGCCTTGCCAACACTGCTGAACCACAAAAACTGTGAGAAAATAAATACACAGCATTTTAAGATGCTAAGTTTTTGGCAATAGTCACATAACAACAGACAAAGAATACACATGGAAATGAAGATTAACAAGATTGTATTTCAATTCCTTTACATATAAGATTTTAGACATCATATATATACATTACCATTAGTTTTTTTTAATAGGGTCCAATAAAAGAAAAGCAAAAGTATTTCCTATTTAAGATGATATACTAGCCATACCTCCATTCATCTTTTCTTCCTCCTATAAGAATGATAAAAAGAACACACCCACACCCGCACACAACTACAACCAAAAAGTAAAGGGAGATCTGGGCAGACTGATGATTGTCAAATCAACAGTCATTTCCACACTAACTCCCCCTTCCTTCCTTCTCACTGAACCATGATTAAGACACTACACTTTTACAAGTGAAGTTTCTCTCAGTCACAGGGGGTTAGATCTTGACTAGACTACACAAGTACTTCTCAAATAGAAATGCCAATCAGGGTATCTTTTTGACTTGTAGAAGTGATCTTACTGATGTGGGGAATCTTGTTTAAATGCAGACTGAGTAGATTCCAGGATACCTAAGACTGCTGGTGAAAGACACAAAGGTCTAAAGGTACTTTATCTATAGCAATTCCATTCACTCAGACATAAACAAAATAGTTTTGGGAAACTAGTACAGGCATTATGGATAAAGGAATGCCAATTTCTTAAGCAAAGTGATGAACGATTCCCAGAATGCATGTATCTATTCAACAATGGGCAGCTCTCCAACTGCTAAATCTAAAATAAAACTCTTTTAAGTCCTATCCACATGAACTGAGTTACCAATCAGTTTTTTTTTTACTTTTAGCATTAGTCATAATTATAATCAGAACAGAGTTAACTATGAAACAACATGATAAACTGAAAACTTCTAGATGAAATACACATTTACCTTCCCCACCCCCTACCCACCTTCTAGAACAATTTAATTCAAACAACATTAAATGTAGTAGAGAGGGAGGGTCTGGTGTAGTACAAAAGGAGACCAAGTTGTAAAGTTATCCAAAGGTGGGGTGAGGGTTGAAGAGAAGCTGTATCAGAGCCAGAGTTGGGTGAGACAGGCAACCACAAATGGAGGCATTCCCAGAGCAGCATTTCAGAACTCCAAGGCAAGGAAAGGAAAGCATTTGTGCAGAGGTGACCTACTGAAGCTGTGTATATGGTATGTCAGAATCCAGGCACAGTGGAAGCGGGTTTCCACAGGGTTGTAATAAGGAAGAACCAACCAGAATGGGAAGTACTAGCCTAAGCATGTTATATGAATCCAAGGGTGGGAAGTGACAGCATAGATAGGAGATTGGATACATCCAGGGGGACTGATCAAATAAGAATATATATTAAGGATAATGAAAGCCAAGTTTTTTTATGGGAATTACAAACATAAAGGGGAAAAGTTAGATTCAATCTTATGCTATTAAAATGGAGTATGTACCTGCATGAACTTAGTTTCCAATACGTCGATATATAACACATACATTTCTTATCTCCCCCCACTAAAAGAGCCTGAAAACAGTGACAATCCAATGTCAGTGAACAAATATAATGCAGAGATCTTTTAAGTGCTAATTTTTACTTTTAAAAAAACCACACAGGAATCCTTGGGGAAATAAACAACTTCAGGGGAAAGGTAAGAATAGTACAAGACAAGCCTACAATAAAGAATTGTCCCAGAAAGCAAGGACAAACTTAAAGATGAGATGATACCGAAGTACACAGAGAAGTGATGTTAAAGTTAAGCATCAAAATAAAGACAGCAGCAGACTGTTCTCCAATGAATAAAGTAAGGAACTGTGAGTACATATATGCATAAATGTTAATTTCTTAAATTTCATGGTTTGAATTGTGATTAACAAAATGTACCAGTTTGGAGCCTTCCTAGTGGCTAAGTCTCAGGCTATGAAGCTCTCTGCAGCGAGTTTAATCCCCAGCCAGGGAGATTCCCACATGGCGCAGCAGACCTCTCCTGCCTAGCCCACTGCTCCCCACAGCAGAGTACTTCACTTAAGCCGCCTGTTCTGCTCCCCACTCTGTCTCTGTTGAATCCTCTCACCACTCCACACCTCTGGCCTGTACCCCAGTTCTTGCATGAATAAATAAATAAATCTTTAAAAAATATAAAAGAAAAGAAAATGTACCAGTTTGTGGAAATTACACACTAAAATATTCAAAAGAACATCAGTAGAAAAAAAATCTTTGTACTGTTTATCTAACACTTCTACAACTTATTTTTTCAAAATAAAAATTTAAACATCTATGCAAATTTATACCCTTAAGAGATGAAATAAAGTTCATAAAATCAGAATGGAATGCTATGAAAAAAACAAAAGGGGTAAAAAAATTGTATCTTCCAACACCTTATTAATTTTGTGATGGAGACAAATTCAAGAAATTTCTTGGGAGAGAAAAAAAAAAGTAAAGCAATATGAAGACAATGACACAAATGATTAATCTAGACAATTCAATATCCAGACATGAGTTTGCAGGAAAAAAGAAAAAGAGTACAGCATTAACAATGAAATAATAAATAAAATACTCCAAGCTAAATAAAACACATTCAAGGAGAAAAAAGTGAGAGTCCAGAACAATGCACAAATAAAAAATAAGTACCCACATCAGGGTGAAATTTCACAATAAAGACGAACATATCCTAGAAAGTCCCCTAAGCAGGGGCCTCCCTGGTGGCACAAGGGTTCAAGTCTCAGCCCCATCAAGCTATTGCCAGCCACTGCAGCGTAAGTTCGATCCCTGGCCACGGAGTTGACCCACATGGCGCAGCAGATCTCTCCTGTCTCGTGCACTGTTCCCCTTAACAGTGTATTTCAGTCAATCTGCCTGTTCTGCTCGCCACTCTCTCTGGTGCATCCTCTCACCTCCATCCCCCACACCTCTGGCCTGTACCCAAGCTCCTGTATGCATAGACATTAAGGAAAAAAAGAGTGTGGCAATAAAACATACAATTAACTCAACTACCCAGCAAACCACTCCAAGCTATATACTCTGAAGAAGTAAAATTTAATTCATATAAAGATTTATGAACAGATATATATAGCAACAATTACTAGAAAAACCCAAATGCCCTTCAATGGACAACTGGTTTAAAAAAAAAAAATGTGGTATAGTCATACAATGAAAAAGTCATCAATAAAAAGGAATGAGCTCTAGATTCAAAAATAATCTGAATGAATCTCAAGGCCATTATATTAAGTAAAAGAGGCCAATTTCATAAAGGTACCAATTGAATAATCTCATTTATAAGATTCTCAAGAAAGACAAATCTATAAAAATGGAAACCAGACTGGCCTCCCTGGTGGCGCCATGGGTTAAGTCTCAGCATTATGAGCTATCTGCAGCCACTGTAGCACCAGTTCAAGCCCCAGCCAAGGGGCTGACCCACATGATGCAGCAGACCTCTCCTGCCTTGCCCACTGCTCTCCTCAGCAGTGTATCTCAGTCACTGCACCTGTTCTGCTCCCCATTCTGTCTCTGGTGAATCCTCTCACCACCCTGCACCTCTGACTACACCCAGCTTGTATGCATAAATAAAAAAAATCTTTTAAAAAATAAAATTTTCACTATTTTAAGCAACTGGAATGATATTAAGAACAAGATGTACCCAGAAAAGTACTCTCTCCAACAAAGTTCTAAGTACAATGTCAATAAAGGGAATTCAAATACATAATTAGATCATTACACACTACAACTAAGCATGGCCCATCATGGTCTAGTTTCAAACTTGGAAAACCTAATTTACCAGATAGATAAAAGAAGAAAAACACAAGATCCAGATTCTAAAATGACTTTCAAAGAGAAAAGTGTGTGTGTGTATGTGTACACCCAATCTCTCTGGCGCCAGTAAAAAGCTCCCAGCATAAAATATTAACCTCAAGTTTTTTGTGCCAGAAAACTTAAGTTTGGGGACTAAATTAGTCTTTTAGTTTCTCTCGGGATAACTAGATTTCTATCACATCAATTCATAACTAGTTTATATTAGGGTAACGGTTCTCAACAAGAAAGATTCTGCCCTACATAAGACAGGCTGCAGTATTAGGGCAATGAGTCTCAATTAAGCTGGAGACACTGAAAGCATTTTTGGTTTTTACAACTCTGGGAATGCTACTGGCATGTGAGGATATATTTAAGGATACTGTTAAGCATCCATCAATGTACAGGACAGTACAGAACTACAACAAAGAAGTTCTGGTCCACAATGTCAATACAAAATTCGCCAAGATTGGCCCTCCCTGGTCCAGGGGTTATGTCTCAGGGATATCACAGCTACTGCCTAAGTTCCATCCCCAGCCAGGGAGCTAAACCATATATGGCACGGCAGACATCTCCTGTCCTGCCCGCTGCTACCCTTTGAAGTGTATTTCAATAAATCCGCCTGTTCTGCTCCCCACTCTGCCTCTGGTGATCCTCTCATCCCCTGCATCTCTGGCCTACAGCCCACTTCTTCTATGCAAAAATAAATTTAAAAAACAAAGGAAGAAACATCTTTGCTTACAATTTGGTTGCATGTGGGGAATGCCAACAGTGTATTTTTTATTTGATCTATTATTTATAATGAATATTGCTTTTTCATTATTTAAAATATCTGAAAATTAAACTTAAAAATCTTAAAATCCATAAAATACTTAAAATATGCACAAGCACATTAATGGCAATATAGTAGTTTTCTAATGTTCTGCTCTTAAGTATGTATTCTTTTAACAATGAAAAACCTCTTCAAGAAAAAAACAAATCACACAAATTCCAAACAGGTTTGAGTTGTAGGGGCACTTACTAGGGAATACTACTTTGACTTTAAAATCAATACAGCATAAATAGGTATAATAATGGCATCTAACTGGGTCTATCAAACTAATGGTATTCTATATTATAACACTGGTTATATTATACCATTGAGTATTGGCCTCTGTTTGTTATAAGCAAAAATCAAAATATAGAAAGCCATACAAAAATGAATGAAAACAAACTTTAGTGAGATAAGAAATATTGTAAGTTTTACTGCGAAAGGAGTAATATGAAACATTAGAGAACACTTAAAAATATCTATTTTTAGTTTTTATTTCCAGAATTAAATATTTTTTACCATACACCAAAAATCTTTACCAGAAACTTCTTTTCCAAAACTATTTTTATCATAAATGGAAAAGTGTAAAACTGAAGAGCATCATTTAGTTAACATTAACCAACGCCATTTCACTGTTTAGGTCCCCTAAAGTTACCCAAATCCATTAGTCAAAACACTAATTAAAAGCATAGTATCATTCAAAATCCTTTTAGTTATATAATAGTACATATCCCTAAAGCCCTTTTAGCTACATAGGAGAACTTTTGTCATTTATTTCCTCAAACTCTGTAAAAACAGAACAAGCAGTTTTTATGTTTTCAAGAGAATTAAGTAAATACAGTCATCCTTAAGATATTATACACAAAGTTCACCTCTCCTCCTTTTAAGCCCAATAGAGAAGAGAAGTTTGTATAGTATCACATGCTCTCTTGCCACATATCTGAAGAGAAAAAAATGTAGTATAAAGAAATTTTCACACGATATTTCTTTTAATATTACTACATTTAGATCAATAGGTGACAGTCACAAATCAATCTTAATCAAAGTTTAAAAAGAAATTTAATCTTACAGAAATTGATTACCTAAGAATTAGTTCAAATCAAAGAAATTACATGCACCTGTGGTTAATACCATCTTCCAAAATAATAAACCATAAAATAATATACAAAACCCATCCAAAGAATCAGGAGGAAAATACAAATAAATAAATATTCCTCATTCATATTTTTATTCAACTGACTTTGAGAAAACACTAAAATTTAGTTTTAGGCATGTTTCTTTCAAAACATGTCACACACACACATCAGCATATGAACAATCAAAAGTTTTATACAACTCACCCAAAATTTCCTATGATAACTCACTGGATACATGTATAAATAAAAGGCCAAAGGGTAACACAGTAAAATTGTCCTTTAAGGGAAGATAATTACCCAAATATTGAACAATACATAATACCAAGTCGTAATTTTCAGGTGATAAATACTTAAAGTTTTTTTAAACAGTATTAGGAAAGTGATTTCAATCTGATTACTCTATTTCAACATTCTCCCACTTTCCCAAAATATTTTAAGAAATAATTAAGTGGACATGCTTTGAAATCAAGACTAATACAAGTCCGATACTGCCCTTTCCACATACAAATCTCTAATTTTGGGGAACAATGTTTTATCCCACCTCTTGTGGGGATTAAATGGTCAATGAAATGCCTAGCATTCTAAGCATTCTCTAAAGGCTAAAACTGATCAAATCATCAGCTAAAAAGAAATTTTAAATTTACCAAAAAAGAGGGAAGATGCTGTAAAAAAGCAATTTCATTGGCTAAGTAGGAGACTATAAAAATAATGAGACTTCTCAAACATACAAAAATTAAGTAATTTTAACTTCTCCATGTTTCTAAGGATCCCCCCCAAATAAAAGCATATGTACCAAAAAAAAAAAAATCAAGTATTTATATTCAAAGAATTTTTAAATTCCAATTACCAGGGTTAATAGCAGGGGACCATTCATCTTTGCATCCCCAAGCCCAAGAACAGTGCCTAACATACAGTATGCACTCAACAGTTATTGTGGTATTAAAATGAAAGACACTGACAAAAAATATAGTAATTTGCAAATTTTGTTACTTCCTGGAGGCCAAAATGAATTTTTAAAAAAGACACATAAAGAAGACTAAGAGTGAGTGTCTATTATCTGCAACCTATATGACCGAAGAGTCCATTCCACATTTTATAATGGTCAAGAATATAAGCCCTGGAATAGGTTTGTTGGTATTCAGTAGTATTGACTACACGTCTATGCTTGCATGCTGATTTAGAAAATGAGAAAAATAGCAATACCCAAAAATGTAAAGATTTGCTGTGAGAATAACTATAGTAGAGTGCTTAAAACTATACCTGAGATACAAATCCCTAATAAAGACTCATTAAATGTTAAAACTATCAAAATATACTGCAATTTCCTACTAAATTTCCCTATAAAGCAATTGATGTGCAAGGATCTTATCTACCCTTTTTGAGTGCTTCTGTCTGTGCCAAATATAGGAAGACCTCAAGAAACATTTGTTCAATTAAACCAAAGTATTTACTGCAACATAAATTTATAACTGTTATTCTGGCGGGGGGTGGAAGGGTAATAGTGTGGGATTAAAAGAACCAGAAAGGTTAGAACTTGGGAAGCAATCAGGTGGCTGCTATATAACAGTCTTTCAGAACTTCAAGTTACTGGGCCTCCCCAGTGGCACAGCTGTTGGGCGCTGCACCGTAGAGCTGTTGGCAGCGGCTACGCAAGTTCGAAGCCTGGCCAGGGAGATTCCCACATGGCGCGGCAGACCTCTCCTTCCTTGCCTGCTCCTCCCCTCAGCAGTGTATTTCTGTCGATCTGCCTGTTCTGCTCCCCACTCTGTCTCTGGTGAACCCTCTCACGGCCCCCACCTCTTGCCTGCACCCCAGCTTGTATGCATACGTAAACAAATCTTTAAAAAAAGAACTTCAAGTCAAGACTCACTGAATACCCAATAAAGGATAAAGATTCTTTATCCAGGACAATTCCATCACAAAGGTCCATGACAAAATTTTACATGATTAAAACTGACAGGCTTCTGAAAATTGTTTTTCCCTTATCATTTCTAAGAACTTAATTGTATCACAATAGTATTTGTTTTCCTTTTGAGCTCCTAACCAACACATTGATTTATTTGTTAAATAATACTTATCTCTGAAGTTAAACAAGCATTATAAAGTGTAAGGAAAGCTCTCATTACTAAAACCAATTTACTAAAATAACAATCCAAATATTGTTCAAAAGCTTCAAATTCCCTAATACACCAGTAGGCCAAGTGTGAAAAATTACATTTTATTTAGAAAACAGAGTGATATAAACTTCAGGTCTGTTACATGCAGTCCACTAACCTGAGCTTTTTAAATGAGAAAATGCTATTTAATTATCTAATACAGAATCAGCCACAGTCAAGATGGCTTACCATTAACAAACTCTTAAATAGTGCAATCTCATAATAATTTACAAGGCATAATACTTTATTTCATGTATGCTTTCATTATATTCACAACAAACCTACATGGTTTACATTCTAAACTACACTATCCAGCTAGTAACCACCAGCCACCAGTGACTACTGCACACTTGAATTGTGGCTAGTCCAAACTGCAATGTCATATAAATGTAAAATGCACACCAGATTTCATAGGCAGAAAGAAATGTAAACTACCTTATCAACAACTTTTAACCCAACATAAATATTAAAGTTAACTTCACCTGTTCCTTCTTATTCTTTTAACATGACTACTAAAAAGCTTTAAGCTATATATGTAATTGATCAATTGTGTACTTGACTCACAACACCCATTTAAAGATAATATAACTTTGCAGTTCAATCAACATTGTTCAAGTTATTTTAACTTTAATTAAGCCTTTACACTAAAATTTGCTTAACACTGTTAACTGACAGACCTCATCTATTAACTTGAAACAGTAGCTTTATTAGGCAACCATGTCAATCTATTTAGGTGGGCATATTTCAATATAATTAATTTTTATATTTGCATTAGATTGTCCTCTCCTCAATTAGGACAAATTGTTACTACCACATACACAAATTTAGGGGACACACAGCGGTCTCCCAATTTTCTGATAGTTGTTAAGGATACTAGCACAATTTTTAAATAAGTAAAATAATGTAACCTCTGGCATTAACAACCTCATGGCAGAGGAAGAGAATAACAAAGAAGTTTTTATTTAGGATTTAAACAATGAGTTTCTAATTATAAATCCAACTGGGTTTTATGTAATATACAGAATACAAGAAGTTTAGGAGACTTGTGGGAAAAGGGTTACTTTAAGATTGGAAATAGAACCTTCATGTACCCATTTAACATTCTGGAAATTCTGAACTCCCAACAGATTTAATTTTATCACTTAAAGTAGTTTTTTAACTACTCCATAAGATGTGTTTGATAACAGTGATCCAGTCAGTAGATAAAAATGATTCTTCAGCTTATATAGCATGCATACTCACATGTAAGCACACACAAATAAAACAAGGCAAAATACCAGAGTGTAACCAGCAGAAGCAGGACTTTTAATTAAAGTCTAATACAAAACTTTGACATTAGGCAAACACATTTCTAAGTAAATTAAGTCAGTCGTTTCTAACACAATGAGAAACAGCATGCAGAACAGTGTACAGTCATGCTTAATGATGGGGATAATGTCCTGAGAAATGCACTGTTAGGCAACTGCATAGTTGCGTGAACATCAGCGTACTTAACCTAGAAGGTATAGGTTACATGTAGGCTTTATGGCATAGCACAGCCCTCCTAGGCTACACACCTGTACATGACAGACTATCAAGTCACTGTACTGAACACAGCAAGCAACTGTAACACAATGGTATTTGTGTACCTAGCCATATTCAGACAAAGAAAAAATAAGGCATAAATACACTCTTACTGGCAACATTAGCAGTGGATTTTGTACTATTGAGGGCCATGATGAACAAAACAGGAGAAGCTCTTTGCTCTGCCTGGTTCTACAGGTAACTGTGTCTTCTCATGAAGTGTCAGCGTATCCCTCAGACACCATGGTGAATGTGGGAGTGAACAGATTTGGCCAGATTGGGTACCTGCTCACTCAGGCTGCTTTTACCTTGGCAAAGTGAATACTGTTGCCATCCAATGACCCATTCATTGACCGCAACTACATGGTCTACCGGTTCCATATGATTTCACACCTGATAAGTTCAGTGGCACAGTCAAAGCTGACAACAGGAAGCTTGGCATCAATGCAAAGGCCATCTCCATCTTTTAGGAGTGAGATCCTGCCAATATCAAAGTGGGTGATGGTGGTGCTGAACATGCTGGAGTCAACCAATGTTTCACCACCTTGGAGAAGGCCAAGGTGCACTTGAAGGGCAGGGCCTAAAAGGTCATCATCTCTGCCCCTTCTGCTGATGCCCCCATGTTTGTAATGGGCATGAACCATGAGAAGTATGGCAACTCCCTCAAGATTATCAGCAACACTTCCTGTACTACAAACTGCTTGGCCCCCCAGCCAAGGTTATCCATGACAACTTTGGCATCATGGAGGGACTCATGACCATAATCTATGCCATCACTGCCACCCAGAAGACTATGGATGGCCCCTGTGGGAAGCTGTGGCATGATGGCCAAGGGGCTGCCCAGAACATCATCCCTGCCTTATGAGCACTGCCAAAGCTGTAGGCAAGGTCATCCCTGAGCGGAACAGGAAGATGAATGGCACGGCCTTCCGTGTGCCCACCCCCAACATGTCAGCTGTGGATCTGACCTACCACCTGAAGAAAGTTGCCAAATATGATGACATCAAAAAAAGTGGTGAAGCAGGTATCACACGGCTCCCGCAAAGGAGTCCACCCTGGGCTACACTAAGGATCAGGCTGCCTCCTACAATTTTAACAGTAACACCCACGCCTCCACCTTCAATGCTGGGGTTAGCAGTGCCCTCTATAGCCACTTTTGTCAAGCTCATTTCCTGGTATGGCAATGAATTTGGCTACAGCAATAGGGTGGTGGCCTCCGCGGTCCACATGGTATGTAACCAAGGAGTAAAAAGTCTTCTGGACAATGAGCCCCAGCAAGAGCCCAAGAGAGAGGCACCTGAGTCCTCTCCCCATTCATCCAAACATACTTGAGAATCCCCTGACCTGTCACAGTTCTATCGAGAACCCCTAGAAATTGAAAGGGCATCGGGAGCTCTGCCTTGTCACACAACATTAACAAAGTACACTGTACCCAGTCAAAAAATAACACAAGATTAAGTCAAGCACAAGGGAAAACAAAGATACTATCAAGAGACATGATAAGCACAAAATGTATGAAGCTGCTGCTGGCTTAAAAGACTACAACAGCTACATCACAAGGCAATAATAACTTGGAATTACATAGTATAAACCGGCCTTTGCCCACCAAAACGTCATTAGCAGCACATGACCGTAAATTTAAAAGACCAACTTTAATTTTTCTTAACTTCATACTGTAGCCATTACTTTATAGTCTCAATTCTACAAATTATGACTGTCTCTACTTATAATCCAAAACAAACAATATCTGGTTATCACAAATATAATAAATACTCCAGGAATGACACTCACTGTAAATAAAGTCAGTTTAGATGTTAGGTAAACTCCTGGTCTCCACAGTACTGAAACACTGACAGATACTAAGAGGGCTGAGACTGTTTTTACTATTTCAGATGAAAGAATCCTAAAGGGATCAGTTCAAATGAAGCCTGGCTTCACTCTAAAGTCTCAGTGCCAGAGAGGAGAAAAATATATCTTGGCTAATGCCAATTACTCACTATTTTACTGGTCAAACTAAGGTGAGATTAACAAATTGTTTGCCTCCCAATGCAGTTATCTACAACCTGATCTTTATGCTTCTTTACAGTTTAACATTTCTGAAATCAAAATATATCCCTTTAATGTACTACAATCCCTCTCTGCTTGGATTTCTAATGAATTCACATGTTAAGCTTTCTTTTTATTCCTATCAAACACTGTAAGACATCCCAACTCATCCTGGAGGGAAAAAGACAAGAGCATTTATGTTAGAATATCTACCAGTTGCAGGAGGTTTTTTTCATCTATATGATTTTAATAATCTGTCCAATTCCTAACTGCTATAAAGGTACCAAAACTTGTATTTGTCCTAACCTCCCTAGTACAGAGCATGGCATTAATCACTGTTCTCACATTAAGGCAAATACTTCTTGATTTATTTGTCACCTAAAGCTCCTTTCCTCCTTTCCTTGTGATAGGACCTTGTGACAGAACCATTTATTAATGTTAGTGATAAACTGTTTGTTACTACTGCCATGCTTACAGTATGTTTCTACTAGAACCCCCTACTGATTATCAATAAAAGAACCTGAGCTACGTGGCACTGATATAGATACTGAAATTTAGGATCCTATGTTAGCCAGCTCAGTTTTACAAATTAGTTGAGAAACAGAATGGGACTGTGATAGGAAGCTGAAAGTGCATAAAATGTGGAAGATAATAAATGCAAATATACTGGAGGCATTAAAAAGGTTAATATGGCATAAATAGGTCCTAGGAAAGAGACTATAATGATGCCATATCTTACACTAAAGTAACACCTAACACTAGATACCAATTTGGAATAACAAAATTTTTAAAAGGAGAATTTCTTAAGAGTAAAAGCTCCTTTAAGTACCATTAGTAAGTATGCTTTCAATTAAATAAAAATGCTCAATAAGAGAGCAGAACATCCAGATAGCTGAATCTCTCAGAAACTAACAAAATATCTTAAACTTAGTACAAAATAGAAGACATTTAAGGCTGTAAAGGAAAACACCTACCTGACTTGGGGCTAAAACAATTTTAGGATTGAAAATGTATAGTATTATGTAACATAATCTCGAATTAGAGAAGCCCCAGTAAAGTTATAAAAGGAATCTTATCTGTTTAGTTGTGATGAGTAAGTAGAATCTGTAAACTAGTCTGAAGACCTAACATAAACCTAAGAAAACTAGGGATGGCAGTGTAGCTGACTCTAGAACACAGGCAGGGTTCGGGGTGCCAACCCTCCCTGCACAGAAAAATCTATGTAACCTTGATATCAAGGGTTTGGCATCTGGGGATTCAACCAACTACCACTGACCTTTGTTTGATCCATGAATACAGAACCCCAGTAGGAAAAAAAAAAAATGCATGATGTAAGTGGACCTCTGCAATTCAAAACTGTTACAGATGGTTCAATTCCACTTTCAAGTTTCTTATGCCTTACTTGTTCATTTATTATTATACTGGCAGTTGTAACTACAGTGGTCACCCCTTCACCCACTGTTTTCTATCCCATGGCTTCATTTACCTTTGGTTAATCAACAGTTGGGAAATATTACCTACAGTAAGATATTCTGAGACCAGATTCACCGAATTTCTATTACAGTAGATTTTTGTAACTATTCTATTTTATTAACTATTGCTGTTAATCTCTTACTGCGCATAATATATAAACTTTATCATAGGTATATATAAGTGTACAGGAAAAAAACAAAGTATATATAGGGCTCTGTACTATCAGTGGTTTCATAAATCCACTAGGGTTCTTGGAGCTTTTCCCCCACTGGTAAGGAGACTACTGCACTAAACACTGTTAAGGATCCTGTGCTTGTTTCTAAAACAGAAGTGTATGCTGAAACTTTATAATCTGCTCTGCACTGGTGTGAAACGAGAGGAACTCTGTGAAAAGGAGACAGCAGTCAAAAAAATATATAAGCATCAAATTCCTGGAACCAAATATAAAGGGTGTGTACTAGATTGTAACCAGGAAATACCAAGCATTTAGATAGAAATCTCATTTAACTAAAGTTATCCAGGACCACTAATAGTCCTACTAATAGTCCTAAAATATAGCTTAGGAACTCAGCATTTTGTCAATATTACTGTTTGATTCATCCTAAACAATGCCAATAACCAAGCTGATTTTTGGTCCTGGGAACAAATACCTACACCTTGTATCTCTCAAGGGAAAAAAAAAAATCTGAAGCTTGCTTGTTTGTCCTCCCCTATGGCTAGGTCTTCAAGGGCAGCTACCAAACTCTATTTCCTCCTCCTTTTCCCCAATATACCAGTGTAAAGCTTCACCTACTGCCTGCTACTATCCAATCAATGCCTTTTCTTTTCTAAACAAAAACTCTGAAAACACTCAGATCTTTAAGCACTTGCTTTACCACTTTACCTAAGCAGATCTGTCAAATCTCCAGCCAAACCAAGTATCATTACACCTTTCTTGGTCCACCCTCAACACAACTTTCTTTGCATACATTAGAAAATTAAACATTTATTCATATTTAAAATTAATTTAATAGGGGAGGGAATTCAGGGGGAGGAGATTCACAAATACATTATGTACAAGTAAGAATTTAAATGCATTCTGACTGACAACATGGAATTAAACAAAAGCACTTTTTTTTATAACTTTTACATTAAAGCTTTAAATTTTCGATCACATCAAGTTAATGTATCATCTTACTTTGCAAACTTCAGGTTGGTTCTATAGGAAAATAAAACATTATGAATGTGATTCCTACCCTTAATATGACTTAATGGAATTTTAACTGTTCAAAGTTGGAAACACTTCAAGAAATCCAATCATGCGTGCTTACTAAGAAATACAATTGCTTATTAAATTTGCTACTGGTCCCACTTTGAAACAAAAATTTCCTAATATTCTTCTTTTATACTGTGTTAGTTTGATTTAAATGAATCCTAAAATTGAAAGGTGAACTATTAGCTGGCAATTTTATTTGAATGTACTTATCTTTCTGAATCAAAATTTTCTCCAAACTGTGCAACTAAGTTATACAATAAATCATCTTTTATAAAAATTCATATATCAAGTTCATAGTCCTATCCATTAAAACTTCATCATAATTTAAACACCAATTTGTTATATGTGTGAGCCTATAAAAAATAATTTAACTATAAAGTTCATAGCCTTATATAAACTTAAGAGAAATTCAGTCCTTGAAATATACTTACTTTTTCAAAAATAAATATTCACATATAGTAACACTGTGTGCCATTTGCCTTATGTCTTGTTCTTATCTAAATTCAGATCTTTACTTTTGGAATAAGAAAAACAAGCTATTTCCTGACTTTCTCCCTCTTTAATGCCTCCCCAAGTTCTCTCACACAGGATGCCTCAAATTTCTACATGGTAAGCATTCTTTCACACTTAATAAATGTTGAAACTTAAAAAGTGTTTTAACACAGAATTCTAAGACTTCACTAGTATTCATCACACTAAAATATTTTTCCAAAACTACTAAACCTACTATCAGTATAGTGACAGTACACCCAATGTTGGTTAAAAAAAAAAAAGTCTTCCTATAATTTTTGCAAAGATATATTACATAAAATTCAATTTCTTCATTAGTACAGAATCACCTCATCCGACCGACCCTTTAAATGCAATACCCTGCTTCTAAAGTAAAATATTGAGATTTGTCTTTTCAAGTTGTTACAACAATTAGGGAAATCATTTGAAAAAATAACACCAACTAGCACTGGCACAGTTCTAAGCACTTTACAAGTATTAGCTCAATTCAATCCTCCTAATAATGAATGAGGTTGATGATTTTAATCTATTTATAGATTAAGAAACTGAAGCACAGAAAGGCTAAGTAAATTACTCAGTCATACAGCTAGCAGGTGAAATATCTGACCTTAAATGCTCCCAATCCAAAACACGTCCTCCTCTTAACTCTGAAGTTGTACAATATAAATGCAGGCACTGTACCTAATTATTCAAGGTAATTCAAAACAAATATAGATAGTTTCACTGTTGTGACAAACCAGATAAAATATCATGTAAATACTTTAAGCTATCATCACAAATCATAAGAAATAGACTGGTGATAACAAAACCATGCAAATGATTTATTAAACAGGAAACTCCCTTTCAATGATTTTGATAATTTCAACATGAATTATCAAGTGACCGATAAATCTAAAATATACATTTGTATGAAGTACTTTTCAAAAATTAACTATAAGTTACCGCCAAGTAACAGACCTTAAACACAGTCTGATTAGTTAAGTTCAGAGTACGCAAACATTACCCTTCACCAAGAAAATACGGTAACTCACTTATCATATCAGAGTCCAGCAAAGAAGTCACTAAGAAAGGGCCTCTGGACAATCAAAATAGATATCCAGTGTCCAAGTATTGACATTCATTTACTTTTATTGAGAGGCTGTCACAGATAAAGATCTACTTATTTTTTCCTTACACAGAATTACAAATTTGAGTATGATTTCCATACTTACAGAAATATTAGAGAAGAGGGTTACAGATCACAGTGACAAGCACATCCAACAGTAAAACAGGAAAAAAAGTATTCAAATAACTTCAAAATGCAAAGGAAACTGATCAACAGTTCTATATACAATCCAACAGCCCCTCAAGCCATCACAATAACTGATAGTCACATGGGTCATCAAGAGGTTAAACTATCTTAATAATATTAATTATACCCCCCATCCTGTTTAGGAAATAAAAACGCTTATCTTATTTTATTTTAATTTTCACCCAAAGCAATTAAGGTAGTTTTAAAATTCGATGCTTCAAGGATTAAATCCTCAACTAGGTAGTAAAACTCAACTAATTAGAATTCATAGAAAGGTTCCAAATCGCAAAGGCTTTACTGTTTGAATTAAGGGCACCTCGTGTAAAAAAGTTACCTGAAAGCAGAGAGAGATGGGAAAACATAAAGGAGAAAATCTAAGAAAACACAGAAGAGCTGGGAGAGTGTCAATAAACACTATGCTTGAAGCTTCCCCCATAGAACAATGTGTGGGCAAAAGATGCCACATCAGCAGTATTCTCTGTTTGTCCTGCTTCTAAATCATGTTAGTTATATAAATTACTGATTTTTGGCTAATAGTATGTCGATGTGACACAGTACCTAATTTCTTCAGCTGCAAAAAGCGAACGCATCTTCCTCATTTACTCCACAAAAACAAAACTGATTGCTCTCACAAAATATGCTTACACGTGTGGGGACACCAATTTGACTTTCTTTTAAGCAATGCTCTTTTAAATTGTTTTTATTTTTTAAAGAGACATAGTGTTAGACCACACCGAACTTGATTATCAGAAGAACTGTTACACTACCCAACAAAACTCCCTTTCAAACCAGGCTGCACATTCTGCTTTCAAACCAGGCTGCACATTCTGCTTTCTCTAGCTCCAAACAAAACTTTAAAGCACATAGTAAATAACATATTTAAGGCCTTGTTCTTTTTTTTTTTTTCCCTCTTCTCTACCAAGGAAGTCTAACTCCAAACAGGAAACAGCTCCTCAAAGGATTGGACACCAAAATCCTATCAAACTCAACCCAGGTCTCAGGAAGAGATTTCGTATTTAAATGCCAACACGCCTGCCTAGGTGGAAAGAGTAAACATTCAAGATTCCCTGTCCTTGAGGTATCCCAGACGAACTTAGGTAGGGAATAAATTCGTCTTTTCTACGAACCAACCAAAACAAAAAAATCGTTCTTAAAAGGTTGCCCTTTATGATGCCTGACAGAAGATAAATTGAGTTGAAAATGCTACTTTGTCAAGTTTTTGGATCTCCCTCACCCATCGGATTGGGGTGGTGATTTAGGAGGGGGCTGAGAAAGGGAAGGGAAGCTTGAGGCAGAGTTTTAAGGGCAGTGGCGGGGAAAGGGACCCAGCGTTCCCGGCCATTCCTGCTTCTTCCCGGTGAGCCGGGAAAGCCGCGGGGAAGAGGCGCATAGGGAAGCCCGCCAGCCCTCCCACCAATCTCTCCGCGAGAACAGCAAGGTGGACGGCTGGGAGAAAGGGGGCCGCAGGGAGGATGAGCGCTGCCGCACGGGGGCTGAGTTCCCCGTCCCTCGCCGCGGAGCCCCAGAAGGGGAATCGCCTCGGCAAATCTGGAGTGTCCGGCCGGGCGTTGGGAAGCGCCCTCGAGTCTCTTACCCATGCTGGGGGCTCCCGCGGGGAGAAGCCCGGCGCCCGCTGCTCCTCCTCCAGCTGCTCGCGCGGGTGCTCTCGCGGCAGGAGGCGGGCCCTGCGCCCCGCTTTTGCCCCTCCTGAGCTCAGGCGGGGCGAGGAGGAGCCTCCATCCGCCGGCGGGGCTCTCCCGACAGTCCCGTCAACAGAGCCCGCGAGGAAGAGGCAGCAGCGGCTCCTCACGTCTTCCCTGCGCCGAAGTCGCGGCGGTCAGAAGGGCCTCTCCCCGCCCACCCAGGCGGCGGCTTCTCCGCCGAGGTCGCGCCGGCAGGGCGGGTGGGACCTGCCGGTGCGTCCTAGCGACAGGCTCCAACCCGAGCGCCGGTTGAGCCTCGAAGCCCGCCCCTGGCCGCCCCCTCGACGCCCGCAGTTCGAGAACGCTACACCAGAGACCGTGGTGGAGACTCGGACAGAGGCCGGGAGGTGCTGGGAGCTGGGCCGGGGAGGAGGCAAATCTCGCGAGAATCCCTCGCATTCCCCACCCCGCCCCCGCCGCGCCGCCACTCACCACCCGACCCCCCGGTTGCTGCCAGGTGCGGTGACGTCACGACCGGGGGGGTCTCTAAACACCCTCGTCCAGGTGCGGAGGAGGATGTGAGGGAAATGCGGCACGGCTGAAGCTAGTCTTCCGCCCTGAGGTTCAGAACGGCTGGCACGGGTGTTTTGTATGATTTGTTGCTTCAGATCTGATAGGGGGTTTTCGCTGATAGGCATCAGCCTGGATTGTCCCACTTTCCGCAGCAGCGTTGCGGTGTTGTGGTCTGCGAAGCAGCTGGCTCTGGGGAACTTGTAAGAGTTGGAGTGGGAGTGCGAGTCCGCTTGTTTGCGACTTTCGAACGCCTGGCTGCTACTGGGACCCAGCAGTTTCCCTTGCAAAGTTCCTTACAAAGCAGAAGCGTTTCTTCATTGGAGGGGGGGAAAAAAACAACACTAGACACAAAGTTCTATTTCACAGAAATGAACTATACGGTTCCTTTATTCTGTGTTAGCTAAAGACAGCTTTGTAAAGTACAGTTTGTTTCCCTGATCAGGGGAGAGAGATACTCTTGATTTGAAATATTGCCAGGCACTTTTTTTCTAGCCTCCATTTGACAAAGGATATAGGATTGTTGCAACCAAACATAAACCTTTCTTAGACCCAGAAATAAATACAATTCGTTCAACCACCTTTTCTTTCTCCTGTTTAAGACCAGTTTTCTGACAGACATGTAGCAGATTAACGTTTGTTGAACCCAGCTACTTGCCTAGGTCTTTTTGAAGATATTGTGTCATTTGATTCCCACAATCATCCAACACTGAAAATGCCTTACCCTCTGGAGTCAGGCAGCATAACCGTTTGCTTTTTGTGTTCTTGGTTAAATAACCACCTGGACTTCGGTTTCTTGAGGCTGCTGAAAGAAATCTTTGCAGGGCAAAGTACACTGCGTGGCTCATAGTAACAACCTTTTAAATATCCATTTCTTCTATCTTCTATAAGTCTGCTTTTGTCATCTTTGAATTCTTTCATTAAACCTTCTAAAGTTTGTACATGGTGCTTTTATAACAAGAATTGTCAGTCACAAGGAGAAAAGAAAAATAATATGCACACCACACCTAAACATAATGTACATATTGACTATATTGTACTGAAACCGTGGAATGTGTTGTACCTTTTTTCGATAAACATATATTCAGTATTATGTTCATATTACCTTACCAAGCAAGCAAGCAAACAAAAAAAGACAACTGAAGCACAGTTCTTATCCTCACATACTTTGCATTCTAAGGAAGTGAGATAGGAACACATAGTTTATTAACATGAGGTAGTGAGAGTCAAGTGCCTGAGAATGAAAGGAAAATAAATTACTGTGGCGAGGGCAATCTTCAGGGAAAAGGTTTAAAGTGAACCGAAATTTGAAAGAAGGCAATAATTTGAGCCTGGAAGAGTCCTAGAAGTAAGGAGTGAAGTTGGATATGCTTACAAAATATTCCTGAGGGCCTCCTTGGTGGTGCAACTCTTAAGTCTCAGCACTATGAAGCTATCCACAGCCACCATCCCTGGCCAGGGAGCTTCCCACATGGCACAGCAGACCTCTTCTGCCTCACCCACAGTGCCACTCAGTAGTGTATCTGAGTAGATCCGCATGTTCCGCTCCCCACTGTCTCTGGTGAATCCTCTCATCACCCCACACCTCTGGCCTATACCCCAGTTCTTATATGCATAAATAAACAAACAAACAAACAAAATATTCTTGAGTCATAAAGAAGTCTGGATGGCTCCAGCAACCCATAAGAAAGTAAACCATTTACAGTTTGAAAGAATGACTCTAGGAGGCAGACAAAGATTCATACAAGAAGGCAAAGGAAAATACAATATGTTGGAAGAGAACTGAATTCCTCCACCTTTCAGATCCTAGATATTTTCAAAGAGAAAGGCCAGTAAATAGAACTAAAGAGAGGTTAAGGAAAAAACACAGTTAAAAAATAACACTGTGTTTGACAATAAAGTTACCTTTGAAAATATAATTTCAGAATATATTTAACAAAAAAGTAAAAAAGCAGTTAAAGGTTCCAGTGAATGAGTGAATGATAAGGAAGTGGAGGCCACAAGTAGATAAGGTGACCATGTATTATTAGCCAAAAGTCAGATCATGTGATGTAATAAGATTAAAATATTTCCAGTAAGTTCTAACCAAGAAAGCCCAGGCTCTGTGCAATTTCCATAAGAAACTATGTCTTTTAAAAGTTGGAAAATTAAAATAAGCAAAATCACTTTGAAACTCAGAGGACAATATCCTGTTAATGATGAGATAGATATTAGATCATGATAGGAATTGAAAGGATCAAGGAATTAAACCCAAAGAAAGGTTTACTGATGTAAAGCTAAGAAGTCAGCACAATCTTAAAATTAATGTCATCTTGCAGAGGCAGAGGCAGGCCAAGCCAAACAGAACGAAATCTAGAATTTTTTTTAACTAATAAATGGTGTTCTAAACATTGGATTACTAAGGAAATGTTTGTTATTAATAATTCTATGGAGACTTTATCATCTCCTAAGTCTTACCTCCCTAACTTTAGGAAATTTAAAATATGGCACTATATTTTATACATTTGTTTATAGCTGGCACTTGACTCAGCTCAAAATATTGCATTTCTTAGTAATAAATATTAGTTAGATGATAGAAAATATGAGAAGATTATCTCATTCTTATAACGAACTTTGATTTAACTGCAAATTTCTTTCAGCTAGAAACAAATTTTCTTCTTAACCTTTTGATTATTATTTTATAATGAATTTGGGGTTTTTTTTCTATCCATCTGTCCCCACCCTTGTTTATATTCCCTGACAAATACCATTCTGATCATTCACTTTCTTCCTTTTTTTCTACTGAAAACTAAACATGTTGATCTGGTATCAAAGAGAACATAACAATCTCAGTGAGAATAACACAATTTCAGAGGAGCCAAATTCACGTTTTCTTTGTAATGTGCATTTCTTTAGAATTTATTAGAAAATATTTATATTGAAAAGATCATCTAACATCTTTCCAGCTGCTAAAAACTATTCTAACCAGGACAATTATGCTGAAGAAAAATGAATTAAATAACTCAACTGTGATATTTTTTAACACTCAATTCCAATCTTTGAAACTAATTCTTTTATTGTTTACTGTTTCTTTATTCTCCTTAGTTCCACAGTACTAGATTTCCTGATGAGTTTTCTTATTGTTATCTTGTTTTGAGTTGACTAGTTTACCATATACTTAAGTACAAATTACATCAATGTATAACCTGATTTTTAAAAATCATTCTTTAGCGAACAATTGCAGGAAATCTTAATCTCAATCACAATGCCAATAGTATGAGATCACTGCTCAAATTTGCCACTTGTCAGTTTGTAGAAGAATTCTACTACTCTGCTGGCAATTTGGGGGATATACTCAAATATATGTCCACTCTAAACATTTTTCACTATTGCACATTAAGAAAAAAATTAATTAAATTTTTTAATTAAAACTGTGATGACCCCTCTGAATGACTCACCACTTTGCCAACTGACAGGACCTTTTCCATAATGTTAGTTGCTCTTTATTCAGATGGCAGTGTCATTATAGAATTAGTCTAGTCTATGAAAGCCTCTTAGACTCTCTGAGAGTCTCTTTCAAGATGCATTACTTCTTCAAAACGTTAAAACTAGTATCTTTTGAAGAGTCAGATATTTTAAGGAAGCCCAGATGACAAATGCATTTGCATTTTTTAAACATCAGGCAATTCAATTATTCACACAGTATTATGTAAGAACTTTCCAATCACGTGTACACCTTAATTCAATTCAACAAACATTTCCAGATCACCCATCAGAGACCAGCACCTGCTTTGTCATAAATACAGAAAATACAGTGCTTGCTCTTAAAAGAGGAAGTACTGGGGAGCTTTTGGGGGTACTTTGAAGTTGCCCAACAAGAAGGACAAGGAAGAGTATTCAGACAGCCAAGACAATAGGCATTTCTGTGATGCCTTTTGGGGGCAGAATTGAGAAACCAGAGTCAAAAAACAGAGGGCCCTATGTGTCATGGGAACGATGTAAGGTCTTATCCTGGAACTGATATGAAGGATTTTTTTTTTTTTAATTTTAAAAGGACAGATTTATTAGGAAAAGGAGAAAGGAGAGGCACATGCATAGAAACAAGAGAGCTGTATATGAAGGATTTTTAAGGAGGTAATTGATTTGCTCTTTCAGTCACATCTGCAATATTAGACAAAATTCACAGGTCACAAAAAATTAGGTATAAAAATTTGATTCAATAAGCATTGATAAAGAACTCATTGCCCTCAGTCACATAATAAATGTTTCGTTAATATTAAAAAAAAGTTTAATAAACAACACATTGTGTTTGGTGGACTCTGGTAGCAGGCACAAGCTTTACCTTCAAGGAATGTGATTTCTGGAAGGCTAAGATGTACTGAGTTGTTTTGAGCTTACCCTTATTTAAATAAAATTCACCTTCAGAAAATCCACATTTAAAATTATCATGGCACAGACCAGTAAACGGGGAACATTCTTGCTTTAGTAATGCATTTGCATTATTTTCATTTAGAACTCTGACAATTTTAAGCAGTAAATACAAATGACCTGTTACCAATAATCAGAAGATAATATTTGTATATATGACAAATTACTCTCTAACTACAGGGTTGCAAATATTAGTGATCTGTGTTTTCCTCACTTGTGAACTTGTGTAATGACAGAGAAAGGATTTTTAAAACCCAGAAAACACTCGACAGAATTTTGTCTGCAATCATTATACCTTGGACATTACCATTTCTGCATTTGCCTAATGTGACACTAAAAGGTACTCATCAAATTGTTGTATCTCTACTCACCTAGTCTTAAATTGTTCCTATAAAATAAGTGTGTTTTAGATCTTTACTTAACTTTCTCAACTGCACAGATAGCACAGTGTGTTATATTCCATCTGACACTTGAGCTTTTAAACTACCACTTTTAACATTATTTGGATGCCCAGAATTGAAGTCTGCCAAGGTGCAAGAAGCTCAAAAACTAAGACACGCCTTTCTGCATATTCCTGAGAATTCACAGCATGTTCTTCTGGTTTCCAGGTCATGACCCCCACTCCCACAAGGACACCACATTCCACATGTGGCTCCTAAACAGATCTCCTCCATCTCCTTGTCAGTCCACACCTCCTCACGCAGCATCTACGTAAAACATGGTAAACTTCCACTTCCTTACTCCTGAGGTTTCTACTAATATCTGCAGGCTGTAACAAGGAGCATTGTTGAGTCACTGTGCATGATTTCCTGAACACTCTGTCTACCTTCTTTATAGAACTGACTCTTCTCCACCATGCCATATGCCTTCTTTTTTCTCTTTCAACAATCATATTTTTGATTGAGACTCACAATTCTATACCTGATCTACCTTTTTCTTTACCCTTAATTTCTTCGGCTCAAACTCCTTCTCTTTTCATTCTTCTTTTTCTACCCTTTTTCTCTATCTCATACCACTATCTCTTCTAACTCATTAGCACTCTCTTTTTATGGTCAATCCAGTTTGCCTGGTCTAGCAAACCCCTACACACATAGCCTCTTTGATCTTCTAACCCTCCCTCGCCAAAGTCTTTTCATGAATGACCTACACCTTACTGAGACCATTTTAAGTTATAAATTGTTTGCATACATTAATCCACATAATCTCAATGTTTTCCTTAAATCAGTAAAGTAGGTATTATTTCTTGTTTGACAATACTAGCAACAACAACATTAATGAGAGCAATATCTTCTGACCATTTTAGTCTCATACACTGACCTACACATTTCATATACGTCATCTGGTATGAACTTCATTACAGTGTGATGAACAGTAGTTGTATCATCCCCATTTTAAAGAGCAGGGAATTCAGACCGATAATTAACTTTTAAGATCATGTAACTATTAATTGGCAGGGCCTGTGTGTGAACGCAGGACCTATTCTTCAGCTGATATTGCAGTCCATTGCAAGTCAGTTTGCTCCTTGAGCCGTGGTTTTTTCTTTTGTTTAAAGAGTGAAGAAAAAAAAAAAACAAGAAAAAGGGATAGGAGGGGGACCTAAAGGAATCCTGTTCCATGATGTGTTATAAAGACCAATCAGAAAAGACCTGGCACAGAGCGAATATTTGATGCTATTTTCCCCCTACTTGGAGTGTTCATTCAAGACTTATCCAGGGCCAGGGACTGTATTGTAAGAAGAGCTTAGAGAGCTGGGTTAGAGACTTGTTACTTATGGTCTAAAAGAAGCTGCATTCTGCAAGTATGCACTATAAGCCTCGTATATTCTCACCTGCCCCATCTGGTATGACTCCTTCTCTCTTGTATGTTTTCTTTCCTCCCTCATAAATACTGTTTATACCTCCCTTGAACATTTGGTTTATTTTCTTTGGAAACATGGGTATCATTACACAGTTTTCATTTCCTATTATGAAGATGATAAGACCTTGAAACCTGGGACTCTGTCCTGCCTATCTTTAATTTTTGCCAGTTATTAACACACTGAAGGCTCTCAATAATTACATATTAAGTCTAACGGTGGAAAGACACTGCAACATTTTTTCTGTATCTTCAATATTTCAAGACAAGAAATGATTAGTTCAGTGATTAGATCAGTTTCTTCTTATAAATGAAAGATTCTTCACTCTGACAAACTTCCTGGGAGATGATTAGCCACAGTGTGATTACCTAAGATATATATTTAACTCAGTGTTCCCTTAGCTTTTATAGTGAAGAGAATCCCTTTATTTTTTTTTAAGATTTATTTATTTTTGCATACAAGCTGGGGTACAGGCCAGAGGTGTGGGGCTGCGAGAGGGTTCACCAGAGACAGAGTGGGGAGCAGAACAGGCAGAGTGACAGAAATACACTGCTGAGGGGAGCAGTGGGCGAGGCAGGAGAGGTCTGCCCCTCCATGTGGGAATCTCCCCAGCAGGGCATTGAACTTGTGTCCCTGCTGCCAACAGCTTCATAGCCTCCAGGGAGGCCCTAGTGAAGAGAATCCCTTTAAAACAAAAAATTAATTTTCACATACCTGAAATTTCTTACAAATGTCATCTCAAAAAAAAAAAAACAAAAACAGAACCCGAAGTATTGTCATGTGTCATTTAATGACAGGTATACACTCTGAGAAACATGCCACTAGATGATTTTATCATGCCAACTTCATAGAGTGTGATTTACACAACGTAGATAATATAGGCTACGACACACATAGAAAGAACAGCCTTGTGGAACCACCTTCGTATATGTCATCTATTCCTGACCAAAAAGCCCTTATATGGCACATGACTGTATCATCAGAATAGTTACAGTCTGTATACTGCAAAGTCATAATTTTTTCTAAGAATTATGGGATCGAAGGAAGAGGTGAAATAAATACCAACAGTAGGAGAGAAGCTGGAACCTTCTATGGACTCCATAGTTTGCATCTGAGCAAGCAGGTGAAGTCTTAGTTCAGCAGTCCCATCTCTGTGCAGACACATACTTGTGTTTCTGTGTATGCACATGACCTCTTTTCACCATCAGGTTGCCATGCAACCCCCACTTTATTCTTTAAATTTTACCTCTCATCCCTAAAAAGAATGAAGCAACCCAGGCCATTACAACTTTACAGTGTGCTGGAAACTTACTAAAGAGTCATGACCTGCTGGTTCAGGAATTACTCACTACCCATCTGTGGTTTTACCTTGTTCAGATAAGAAATGAGAACCAGTTTTCGAGATACACTCAATGTTTCAGAATCCTATTAAACTGTGAAATAAAATACTTACAAAGCCAAAAGATGTGATCACTACATAACAGAGTTGTGTTAAAAGACCTTTAGTTTCCCAAGCCCCAGGGACATGATATTATGCCAGTGAAAGAGCCTTAGAGGCATTCCCATTTCTAATATAAGTTCACATTCACATCTCTCTTCCTAAATTGAAAGTGTTAATGTGTCTATTCTCAATATTACTAAAAACAAAATGAAAGAGAAAAGAACTTCATGGCAGACACTTTGTAGAAGCAGGAATTGAAAGTACACAGGGACAGTTTCACCTGGGGGGGGGGGGATTCTCTGAGAAAGAGGAACTCTCTAAACCAATTTATCAACAGAGAAAAAGGTCAGACAAGAGGCTTGAGGGAAAATCTCTCTTATTTACCCCCTTATCCATTCATTCATTTTGGGAGGAGAATGTTTTAATTATGACTCAGGATGAAATTTTATTTTTCAAGTAACACATTGATCCAATGAATCCAAAGTAGATTAAGACATGGTTTGTTCTTAAATCCATAGATTATTCACATTCATATATTTTCACTTTTCTTCTGAATACATAAAAAATATTGCTTTATGTAAAATTCAAACAATATAGAAATGTGTAAAGTAACAGGTTAAAGTCCCAAAGAATTCAACATTTCAGAACAACTACTATTAACAGTTTGGTTTATATTAACTATATATTTTTTTAAGATTTATTTATTTATGCATAGAAGCTGGGGAGTAGGCCAGAAGTGTGTGTTGGCGCGGGGGGGGGGGGGGGGGGCGGGGCAGTGAAAGTATTCACCAGAAAAAGAGTGGGGAGCAGAACAGGCAGATGGACTGAAGTACACTGCTGAGGGGAGCAGCAGGCTAGACAGGAGAGGTCTGCTGTGCCATGTGGGAAGGTCCCTGGTTGGGCATTGAACTCGTGCTACAGTGGCTCTGGAAAGCTTCATAGTGCTGCTACTTAACCCATTGCACCACCAGGGAGGCCCTCACCAGAATTTTTATTTATGATCTAACACAAAATGACTTATAATATCCCCATACACACTGTTTTAACACTGTATTTTTTTCCTTCTCTCAACAGACATTTCTATACAAATGCATTCTCTTTCTATATCAAGTCATTCCTTCTAAGGGTGCATTCCATTGTTGTACTGATCCATAAATAATCCTGTATTAATGGACATGTGAATTATTTCCAGGATGCTTTAATTTTTGGTACTATAACAGTACTGTAATGAACATCTTTGTACATACATTTTTGCACAGAAGTGGATTGCTAGATCAAAAGTCATCCAAAAAATGTACCAATTACTTTTTTTCGGCAGCCTCTACTAACAACAAATCTGAGTAATTTAGACCATACAGAAGAAGAAAAATTATAAATCATTTCACATCATATTGAGAATGCTGAGAATCTTTACATATGCATATAGACTTTTTTTATTTCTTCATCTTAAAAGTGCCAGCCTGCCAGGCTGTATCTTTGGCTTATTTTTCTATTTGTTATTTATCATTTTCTCAGTGGTTTCTAAGAATTATGTAATCTAGGGATATTAGTCATACTTCTGGGAATTTTAGTCCATTTCTCCTTTTTTCCCTGGGTGTGAGTGGCCTGGAGGAGGAATTTAGGGGGTGCTAATTCGAGTGAAATGACTTTCAGTTGAGTTTGGACAATGAGAGGAGGCACTGGTAGAAGATAGGAAGGCATGGAAGGTAGAACAATGGTTCCTGGAAGAGGCATAGGACCTATTCCCTGGAACCAGTGAAGATGCTATATTACATGACAAAAGGGAATTGGGTTACAGAATGAATACTTCAATCTTCTGAACAGCAGAACTGCCGAATGACACATTTGTGTTATTTTAAACCACCGATTTTCATGTGATTTATTATAGCAGAGATAGGAAACTAATACAGAAGATAAGAGGAAGGGATAAGCAGGACATTTTCACCCCCCTCCTCACCCCCTACTTCCAGCAGCATCTACCACATCCCTCCTGCATGGCTTCAATGAATTGTCCTAGTTCTGAGCTTTGGGAACACTGAATCTTCCCTTTTCCCTCCAGTTCAGGGGCCTAAGAGTCTGCTAGCTGTTTCTGCATGCGTACCATCCCCTTTTTGGTTTCTCCTCATTCCAATCACCAATGAAAACAATTCGTGTGTTAGATTCTGTTTTAGATATGTAGAGAGAGCGAGTTAGAATCTGCCTGATAACATTTATCTCAAGTATTGCAAATATATTCTTCCAGTTTGAAGGTTTTTGGTTTTTTTTTTGCTTTTTATGCCATTCAGGTTTAAAGTTGCTGTCAAAGTTGTAATTAGACTTATTAATCATTCTGTAATGACTTTTGAGTTTTATACCATAGTCAAAAGGTATTTTCTCCAAGACAATAAAAATAAGCAACCAATCATTATATCTAATTAAAAGTGTTTTATTCGGGCCTACCTAGTGGCACAGCTGGTTAAGTCACAGCATTTGAAGCTATCCAGAGCCACTGCCAAATTTTGATACCCAGCCAGAGAGCTTCCCACATGGTGCAGCAGACCTCTCCTGTCTCGCCTGCTGCTCCCCTCAGCAGTGTATTTCAGTGGATCTTCCTGTTCTATTCTGCTCCCTACTCTGTCTCTGGTGAATCCTCTCACTGGTCCCCATCCCCCCCCCACACACCTCTGGCTTACACACCAGCTTGTATGCATAAATAAATAAATCTTTTTAAAAAGTGTTTTATTCATAAGTAATATATAACAACAAAATATAGGTGTTATGAGCATATAGCTTGCTCTATTTTTTAAAATAAAACTAGGGCCTCCATGGTGGCACAAAGAGTTAAGAGCAGCACTATGAAGCTATCCAGAGCCATTGCAGCATGAGTTCAATACCCAGCCAGAGGGATTCCCACATGGTGCAGCAGACCTCTCCTGCCTCACCCGCTGCTCTCCTCAGCAGTGTACTTCCATTGATCTGCTGTTCTGCTCCCCACTCTGTCTCTGGTGAACCCTCTCACCACTCCACACCTCTAGCCTATACCCCAGCTTGTATGCATAAATAATAAATCTTTTAAAAAAACAAAATAAAACTTCTAGTAATGTTATAATTTAACTTCAAATTTAAAGGGATATATATGGATTAAATTCAGAGGATATCTAGTACACTGAAATTCAGGTTTGTATTCCCTTCAGTAACTAGCTATTCATGTTTGAAAATAGTAATCCATATTTCTCCTATGGATTCTAAAATGCCAACATTATACTTAATTCTGCAGATACTTGATCAATTTCTGAAGTCTGATCTAGCTATCCCTGTGCTTGTATTTCACCATTTCATAATGTTTCAATAGAAAATTATGTTAAAGGGCCTCTCCGGTGGCACAAGTAGCTAAGTTCAGCACTCTGAAGCTATAGGCAGCTACTGCAACATGAGTTCCATCCCCAACCAGGGAGCTAGCCCATATGGCAAGGCACACCTCTCCTGTTTCACCTGCTGCTCCCCCAGCAGTGTATTTCAGTCAATCTGCCTATTCTGCTCCCCACTCTGTCTCTGATGAATCCTCTCCCCCATGCCCCACTACTTCTCAGTTCTTGTATGCATAAATAAATAAATCTTTCTTTAAAAAAGAAAATTATGCTAAATACCCACTCCCTCATCCCAATTAATTACTCATTCTCAGAATATAAACTGTTAAAAGTGCTTAGTATTACAAAAGGCCTTGCCCTTACAAGAAAGAGTGAGTCAAAATCAAAAACAAACTGTAGGCCAGGTAACACAGTTAATAAACTGTCTTGTGTAACTTGTGCAGATATTTATCTTCCTACTACCAATTAGCCAGGAACTGGCACATATAAATATTCAGTAAATAATCAGCATTATTTGTACACCCGCATGACTGAGTATTAAAAGTGTATTAGCATTAAAAGTACATTTTGACTAAATTCCAACTGATTGAGCATTAAACTCAGATTTCATGAGAATTTATGATCAGAGCTGGATTGTGAACATCATAGAAGAAAATTCTAACATGTAGGAATAAATCTGAACCTTTCATTAAAAATTATTAGTCCAGTTTTGTTTAAAAAATTTAAAGTGAAAATGTAAGTTTAACATCATGGAGTAGAAAATACCATTTTTCATACTCATGAGACCCTGGAATCATTTTATGCATATTTGGTGATGATATATAGTTTTTTTTAACAATAGTTAGTGAATGGACGAGGTTCTGGTAGACTGACCCCGATCATATAGGATGCTGCTGTACTATTGATACCAAGTGTTTAAGCTTTTGCCCTTTTCCAAGAGTAACTGACTAAGGCAATGTCACCTGGAGGTTCAAAATTATATGGAATTATTGCGCATTCTTTAAAAGTTTTTTTATTGCAGTAACATTGATTTAAAACATGATATAATTCTTAGGGGTACCTCATTGTAAATCAACAACTGTACATACTACATTACATTCACCACTAGCAAGTACCTCCATCCTTCACCACTTGTACCCGATTTACCCACCCTTCTTCCCCCTTTCCTTCTGGTAACCACTAATTTGATCTTATAGTCTAAAAGTTTATTTTGTTTTATTTACTTCATTCATTTGCTTTGTTTTTTTTTTATTTTTTTTAACTGGGGAGTAGCCAGAAGTGCTGGGGATGAGAGGAGTCACCAGAGAGAGAGTGGGGAGCAGAACAGGCAGATTTACTGAACTACACTGCTGAAGGGAGCTGCAGTGGAGACAGGCGAGGTCACAGGGAGGGCCTGCTTTGTTTCTTTATGTACCACATGTAAGTGCTTTTCTTTCTTCATCTGACTTACTTCAGTGAGGTCCATCCATGTTGATACAAATGGCAGGATTTCATCTTTTTTTTTTAAACTGAATAGTATTGCATTGTGTTTATATACATCTTTTTTATCCAAATCTGTCAATGGATACTTAGGTTGTTTCCAATTTGTAAATAATGTTGTAACGAATGTGGGAGTGCACATATCTCTTCAAATAAGTGTTTTCATATTCTTTGAGTAAATACCCAACTGGATTATATTGTTTGATTAGTGAGATAACTGGATTATATTGTTTGATTAGTGAGATAACTGGATTATATTGTTTGATTAGTGAGAAAACATGTTGTGGTTTCTTTTTCTTTTTTTTTTTCATTTCTTCAGTCTTTACTACGCTGGAATGGAGATAATTAATATAGATATTATCAGATTTGATTTGAGGGTTTCCTCTTCATGAAATGGTAAACTTGACATCCTGCCTTTAATTTTTCATCACAAAATGGGAAAAATTCCCAAATGAGAATTTTCTTCTTGAGAGATTGTATAATTGGAAACATGGTATCTGAAATCTGTGGGTAAAACTGCTGTCTGCAAAACCCACATCACTTCTACTGCAAGCGGAAAACGAATTGTGCAGTCTCTACCATGATCCATGCCACCAAAAAGTATTTTTCTTGCCCCTGCTTCCCTCCTCACTTAGCCAGTTTCAAAAATCAAGCGTCATATACGTGTATGACTAGAATAATCTAAAACTCATCAGGAATGCTGGTTACAATAGAGAATAGGAGATGTTATTTTTAGCTCTCTAGTTTCTGAAACACAGAAGGCATACTGGAAGGTGGTTGAGAATGGACATTAAACACATTAACCAAATTATCTGTTAGAAACACATATGACATGTTTCTGGAAGGAAATGCAAGAAACTGATAGAGTGGATGCAGGGAAGAGAATTGAATGATTGGCGAACAGGAGAAGGGGAACACTTTACTTTCTTTGTATATCCTTTGTAGGATTGAATTTGGTAATTTGCACATGTATTGGTTATTCAAAACAAAATATTTTTTAAAATAGTAAGGGTCAAAACGAAACCAAGTAAATTAAAATAAAAAGAAAAAGATCATTAGTTATTCTGGAACTGTCTACTGATCGGGTTAACTGTCAATTACTACTTCATGAAGTAAATGTATTTTCTATTTGGTCTCATTGTGGAAGAACACAGTTAGATGAGGGAGTAATTAATAATTATTGAAAATAAGTTTTATATTATTTCTATTATTTGATATCCTTGATGGGTAAAAAGAATCTTTTCACTACTTAGATATTTTCTTTACCTTTCCTTTGCTCTCATTTGGTACTGTCCCATGTCTTAGTTTGACCCAGTTAACAAATACATATAGAAAAAAACTGACATTTATAATAAATCCTTACTTTCAATATCCATCATGTGGGGAAGGCTAACTGTCTGGATTGAACTCTATAACTAGGAACCATAGTTCCACTGCTGACACCTACATGATTAATTGCATTATGCAAAAAAAAAAAAAGGAACAGTTCTATCAGATAATCTTGCAAAGCCCAAGACCATTAAACTATGAAAATATTTGGAGAAGTAAATGAAATATAATGTTGAACCTAAGAACACAGAAAAGGGATTTAGTAAAGAAATGGGGACAGAAATGGGGAATCCAGAGGAAGTGGTATTTGTCTGGGGAAGATGATGTGTTGATATATGCAGCATTTGATTGGTAGTTTGGTTGGTAGTCTTTAAAATAGCAGAGACTAAGTAGTCAGTTGAAATGAGGAAGTGAAATTTAAGAGAAGGCAAACTTGCTGGACAGATGCATTTAACAATCATCAAACACATATAAAACCTTCATTATGAAGATCTTGAGGATATCTGCTTTACCACAGACTAAAACCACATTTCCAATGTAGATAGTGAGATGAATCACACTCTTCATTTATTATAGAACGTGAAAATTATCAGTGAGAATTTAATAGTAAAGTAACCTGAGACTTCGTCTCTGGGTTATATGACAACAGCTCTGTCTGCAATTGGGTTGTTAAGCCCTCTGGGCATCTTTCACTGAACTGACCTTTGGAATCCCAGAGGCTGAAGCACTAAGTGGCAAAAGTTTTGTCAACCCCTAGGTGACCACCCTGGAGCCTCTGATTTTCCCAGATACCGATTTCTGAGAGATAGACTTCACTCTCCTCTTGTTCCAGGTGTATGAAGGTTAAATTGGCATTCAAAAAACAAAAAATAAACAAAAAACCCATGTAATTAATATATACAATTTGAGGAGTTTGAATATATATATGTGTGTGTATATATGTATGTATGTATATTCATGTTACCATTGCCACAGTCCAGGTAACAAACATATTCATGAACTCTAAACATTTCTGTGTGACCCTTTTTTTTGTAATGTATGCTAGTGTGAGATCTACCCCACTCTCAACAAATGTTGAAGTATACCACTTTGTTAACTGTAGGCATTATGCTGTATAGCCGATCACAGAAACTGAGCGGTATTACTATGGACTTAGTGACAATTAAACCTTTCTGGGGCCTCCCTGGTGGCGCAGTGGTTAAGCGCTGGGCTGTGGAGCGGTCGGCAGCAGCGAGTTCGACGCCCGGCCGGGGAGAATCCCACATGGTGCGGCAGACCTCTCCTGCCTCGCCCACTGCTCCCCTCAGCAGTGTACTTCTGATCTGCCTGTTCTTCTCCCCACTCTGTCTCTGGTGAAGCCACTCACCACCCCACGCCTCTGGCCTGTACCCCAGCTGTATGTATAAATAAAATAAATCTTTAAAAAAAAAAAATAAAAAATAAACCTTTCAGATTAATCAGGAAAGGGGTCTGTAATGTTGTGAAAATGCTTAAAACATTTTTCTCTCTGTTGCACTCTCTCATGTGCGCGCGCACGTGTACACACACACACACACACACACACACACTCTTAAATTAGCTGTACAATTGCCAGCTAAAGTTAATCTCTGACTAGCACCAGGAAGACAATTCACAGCTCTTAATATTCCCAGTGCCTGCCTGGAGAAATCTGCATATGCTCCCATGGTTCCCTGAGAATGCACTGGGTGTGGAGGAAGCAACTGCTTCCAGAAGGGACCTGACCCATGACCAGAAACCTGACTCCACCACAGGACAAAGTTTCAGACACTCCGGCCTATGCAATCTCTACTGTTTAGTGGCAAGAACTGCAGGAACCTGAAGGGCCACCTGCCTTGGGCCAAAGAATCCTCACTCCTAGATGACGTAGTTCTTTTCTAAGGGGAGTTGGAGGAATGCACTGTGAAACTGGAGGTCCCCGATGATTTTCCAGTTCCTGTAATGGCCAGTATAAAAGTTGTGCTTTGTCAAGTAAGCCCTTTTTGAGACTGGAAATTGTGGCTGTTGGTATCAGATATCAAATGGAAATAATCCTTCATCAGGATGTTCACCTGTGCAGTGTGATTTCATGTTATTAGAGAAACTCAAAGCATTTGCTCAAAATTACTTACTGAGCTTTTGAAGTTGCTTGAACACAGAGAAGTGCTTTACACCGTTCTGTGACCCCTTAGTGCTTTCTCACCAAGAAAAGGAGACAAAATACATCCCAACACTGGGTGTGAGAAAGGGAAGAAGAGCTAGAAAGTTCACTCGAGCCATGGTTCAATTTATTATTTAAACTGTAGAGTCTCCTATGTTTTTCCAAGTTAAATTTTATATACAACTCTGACCAAAAAGTAAAGTTTTTGTGTTTGAGGCTAGATTGTTGTGATTTAGGTCCTTCCTGCTAGACCCTAAAAGTTCACCCTCCTTTTGAAGCCTATTATAATTGAGATTAATTTCTTCAAAATAGCAAGTGATCCCCTCTGAAATGTGAAAAACCATGAAAACAGTGTCTATGTTAAGTCAGAATCTATTCATGATTTAATACCCTCTTTGTATGACTCCATTTAAATCAGGTTTCTATTTTTCCTAATAATTGGCTAAAATAAATGAATCAGAGAATGAAATAGATGGGAAATAATATTAGTTTTGAAGCATGTGGCATTGTGAGGTACAGTAGACATAATGGAGTACCTGAGGAGGGGATTTGGGCACTAGTTTTGGTTAGAAGAGACAAAATGTAGGATATTATGATCATATGGAATGACTTACTGACGCTTTATGTGGCCACTTACTGCTTGTGTGATCTTGACTTCTCTGTGCTTCTGTTCCTCTTTTACAGCATGGCCATTACAGCTTTGTTTTAATGATCAAGTGAAGTGATATTTTCTAAGCCTTAGTGTATGTTGTGCCAGCCTGGCACCAATGCAGTTTCCCATGATTCATGCAGACGGGCAAGAACGAGTTCTGGAACCCTCAGTGGCTTTGGCAGGCTTTTATTACATCTTTCTTGAGAGGCAACCAGGTACAGGGCAGGTAGGGTGGCTGGGGTTGGCGGGGGAGGGGAGCCAGGAGGCTGGCAGGCCTCCTAGCCCCTAGCAAATCTTCACCTTCTTGGGCTTTCTGGTGTTGTCTCGGGGTCTTTCTGCTGCTGCTGGTGTCGGGCAGCTTCTACTGCTACTGTGCTCTTGCATCTGTCCCACACATCTATAATGCCATGCCATGCCACGCCACACCAGGCCATGCCACGCCACACCAGGCCATGCCACGCCACATCCTTCTTCAGGTGCCCATCATTACCTCTAATGGTGGCAGGGCAAAAAAGCCTGACCATCGTTTTTTCACTTACCCTGCAGTGTAACAGTGCGCTATCCATAGAAATGGGGAGGTTCCAGGTTTCCTGCACATTCAAGGAAGTGTGGAGCTGAGCAGCACAGAAAGACTGGGAAAAAGGGACTTAAGAAAACTGGAAGAAAACCTGGAGGAAGCACATAGAACAGAGACATCTGGAAACTATATTTTCTTTTCTTTTCTTCCTGTTCCACCTTTTCCCAGTCTCCTTTAGCTTCTCCTCCCTGCTCATCTCCACCCTTCCTTGGGTGAGGCAGGGAACCTGGAACCTCCCCTTTCTATGGATAGCATACTGTTACATTAGGACACTAACATACTGTAAGCACTCCATAAGTGCAAAATAATCATTTATGACTCAGAGTTTATAGTAGTGAATGTATCTCTAATTTAAAGGTCATATACACTAGATCAACTATATAAAAGTCATCATTCTCTTGACAATAACATACAGTTTTACATTATTCAGAATTAATTTGATAAAGTTGGCCTGTGTCTACATCAATTTGCTGCTAAGGAAATCAATAAGTAATGTAAGTATAATATACTTATATACTTATAATCAGTACTTATATACTTACAATTAATATTACAGTAATATATACTATAATATAATAATGCATGAGAATTTTTAAAGAAAAAAATAAAAAAAATTTGCATCTGTAAAATTAAAGCAGAAGAACTTGTGACCAGAAAGCATCCCGGTATACAGAATTATTAATAAATGTGTCTATTTGCCAATAAGAAGCAAAAATCTAATTTAGTTATTTAGGAAATAGGGAAATGATCTAATAGGTACTGTTCTATTAGTAATACTGTACCTAGCAGGTAAATGAGAAATTTACCCAAGATTTAAAAATGCTATGTAAACCTACAATATCTGGTTATTCTAATTTTTTTTAAATTACTCTGTTCCTGTACTTCTGTAATAGAAATGTCAAAGTATGGAATTCCACTACTGAAAGGGGCCCCAAAAAACATTTAGTCCAATCACATGTCTGTAACTGAAGTAATTCTTGCCAAATAGAACTCAGTCTAGGCTTACCCAAACCTTTCATTGGGGATTTGTTGTTTTTTGAGACAAACAAAGCTTCCTATAGATACTTTTGAATGTAAGAGTTCTTTATATTATTGCGTTGCACTCTGTCCTCTTAATGCCTGATAGAGCAAGTCAAATACTTCTCTCTTTTTTTGCCCCTTTAAAAAATGTGAAGACAAATCTCTTGCGCCTTTTCCAATCTTACTTAACATCTCTAGTTTCTTCAACCTTTTCTAACAGGAATGTTTAAGGACTTTTCCCCTCTGGGTTGATAGTCTCCATTCCAGGTTTTTTAAACACACCTTTCAAAAGCATCAGATGCCCTGATTAGGGTAGAAGTAAAAGATCTACCACCTATGATTCTAGGTCCTCTACTTGTATAAATAAAGCAAGAAGCACTTTAGGTGACTGTCTCTCACCCATCTTTTCCTGTGGTGTTGTGTGGTTCTGGGTTTTCGATGTGATTCATTTTGTCCCAGTTAAAAGCTGAAGTCTTTTGGTGATCTTTTTCTTTTGGGTTATAATTTACTACCATTCAACCTACTCATGATATCAGTTTCATGTCATTGAGAAATTTAACAAATGGGTCTTCATTATTGAAAAACTTTCCTGAAGGGTCAAGAACCACATGGTCTCCTTCCATACTGACATCGACACTGTTGACATGCTTAGTCACCTCCAAAATATTGGAAACATTTGCAGCTAGACTGGACTTACAAGTAGGTAAAGCAGATGGATGGTTTGAAAGGCAGCATCAAGTTTTTCTAACCTGTTAAAATGCATCTTAAATGGTTTCTCAATGCCTTGCGATCAAAAAGTAACTGAGATTTTTCTTCTTATTAAATGAATTAATAACACTAAATCTTTCAGTTTTATGTGAGTATAAATTTATCAGCAAATTCCCTGATAGCAGATTTTCATGGGGAACAGAGTGGAGATAGCAGGAAGTTGCTGGGAATGTGAAATAAGAGGATTGGAAATATTGGAGAAGGCCTAGCAAACTTCTTTTATTTAAGCCTATCCAATATTTTGGACTTTAAATTCTTTCCATAGTGATATGTGATTACCTAAGCACTCTTAGGAATTTTTTAATAATCTCATCTTTTTCTGTGACACAGTACAAAACGTCAGTGGCTAGCAGGTCTCAGCTGAGTGATAAAACCAAGTGATAGAGTAATGATCCCATGCCCTGAGTCCCATTAACTACAGCCCTATAGACTTTTTTTTTTCAAGATTTATTTATTTATGCATACAAGCTGGGGTGCAGGCCAGAAGTGGGGAGTGGTGAGAAGATTCAGCATAGACAGAGTGGGGAGCAGAACAGGTAGATGAACTGAAGTACACTGCCGAGGGGAGCAGTGGGTGAGGCAGGAGAGTTCTGCCGCGCCATGTGGGAATCTCCCTGGCCAGGGATTGAACTTGCGCTGCAGTGGCTCCACTGAAGTGGCTCTGGATAGCTTCACAGTTCTGTGACTCAACTCATAGCAGCACCACCAAGACTTTTTAAGAAAGAAAAACAAAACATTAAAGAGGTAATAAGTTTAAAATATTCTGTTTTAGTTCAGCATTGTATTTAAATTATCTTGGGAAGATTACTTGTCTTATCAGATTATTTTAGTTATTTAGGGAACCTTTCCTTAACAACAGATAAATTTAGAATGCCATGTCAAGTTTACTTTTGGGAAAAATTTAACTGCATGGCATCAGAATGGGATAAATGCTCTCATAAATTGATTGTTTGGATTTTTGCATTTCCACTTAAGAGAAAACCAATTGCTCTGTTTCCTTTTGTGATTTCTTATAAATTCTGAGGTAATAGAGGTGGTAAGCACCTCTGCAAATGACACATTGTGTGAGTCCTCATGTCCAGTAAAGAAAAAGTCATGATTGTATGATCGTTATCATCCTGCTGACACTTCTGTATTTAAATTTGATTTTCTTTTTTTAAAGAAGTCATTAATCTGGATATACTACATCAGCATTTCATTTGATTTTATTTGATGGATCTGGAGAAGATCAACCTGAAATCAGCTTGAAGAATTAACATTTTATTTATGGTCCTCCTTGATAATCTTGTACTTTATTGTTAGTATTTCTTTTGTTTCTGAGTTATTAATCAAGAGTCCCTTATGGGTAGACATATAATAACATATGCAAAACAAAATGATGTAAAGCTGTATTTTTACCAAAAATTTCATAGTAACAGAGTAGTGAAGAAGTGTATCTATGCCCTGATTTACACAATCCTGTAAACTTTTTAAGAATAGGGACAAAAGCAGATCCCATCATTGCCTTTAACAACCTGACCTCTTATATTACTGGTTGGGAAACATTAACAGTTTTACACAGGATTGAGAGGTCCAAGAGTAGTAAAACCTAGCATCTTGAAATAATTATGGTGAAGAGAAAAACAATACCTTTATCTAGTATCATTCCCATAAACCCAGTGTTTCTAAAAATCACTAAATATTAGCTAATGTCATTTACCACGATGAAGTTGTATTCAACTTATTCTGAATGCTGTGGTCTTCAACACAGTTATTCTTAAAGTAAAAGAGATCTCAAAGCAGTCAGTAATCCTAGGCAAATGGAGAGCTTAAATAAATATTATTCATTGTTAAATAAATAATATTTAATTAATATTAATACATTAATAATTAACATGTATTAAATAAACATTATTTTAATTAATATTAAATAAATATGAAAGACTTAAATATTCCCTAAGTCAAACCTTTTCAAACTGTACTGTACACTCAACTTACATGGGAATGTTATTGAAGTGCAGATATGGCAGTAGGAGAGGGAGCAGCTGAGATCTGGGTTGCTAACAAGTGCCCAGGTGATGCTGTGGCTGCTGGCCTACCAACAGGAAGCTCCAAGACCCTCCCTAGAACAGGGAGGGGAATGCTAAATAATAATGTTGACCTTGCTCAATGAGGTGAAGTAAATGGTAAACTATGAAATCCAAACATAGGTCACATGTGACATTATATAACCTATTTCCTTGATTCATATCAGTCCCTGGACTATAACCATGAAATGCTACAATCATCAACAGCAAAGACACATGCTTATCCCAAATCTCTCTGTCTCCTATGTAAAAACACACTGTCCAGTGAAGCATTATTTGGGTTCTGTGAAGCTGTGGTTATACATAAACAAAGCCAATGAAAAGAGATGGATATATAAAAGGCAGGTGATGAGGAAAAACTAGCAGGAGAGATCACGAATATTTGCTAATTAGAAAGTTTGTAGAATGAGTCCTATTTGCTTTTAGGTTCAAGCTGGGATACTCCGTTAAGGAACCATTCATGTTTTGACATTTGTGGGTAAAAGAACCACACATTTGCATGAAGAGGCAATTTGAATAAATGAATTCAATGTACTATAAACTATCTCTTGTTATTGGCATGGGGATGAGGTTAAGGTAGATGATAGCTCAAACCATTTTGACAACTTGCAATATAAAAACTGCCTTATATGGATTATAGCATTTAATTTCCACTTAACCTGTAGAAGTAACTACAGTGTTAAGTGCCCATCTAATAGTCAGTGAACCTGAGGCTCAGAGAAAGTTTAGAACTTGTCTGCGTTTACATACTGGAAGAGCCAGATATTCAAATCCATTTTTTAAATCATGAGTGTAGGATGTTAGGTAGGTATTTTGAGAAGAACCATAACTACTAGCAAATGGCCACATTAAAGGCCAATGCTTCTCAAATTTATTTTAAAAATAATATGTAAACATGGAAAAATCAAATAGCATGTAAAGTTACAAAGCGGAAAGTAAAATCTGGGTGCATTCATTCTAGAAAAGGAATTTTGCGGTCAATATTTTACTATCTCTGGGGAGGAGACTCAGCATCTGTGTGTTATTTTCAAAGTGAGAGGGTAAGAACTCTAACTTAGATCACTTGTAAAAGCAAATCCTTCACACTGAGACTGAAATCACATACCTATTTGAAGTTTCATTCTTTTTTCTTTTTTAAAAGATACCTTGAATCTACAAACATTTGTTGGAAACAATGCAAATGACAATTTTCCATCAGTTACTGGGCACTGTATTTGAAGTCCCAGAACAAAGTTGGTGAACAGATCAGGCCTGTGTCCACCTGTCTGTGCTTCCATCAGAAATATCATGTGTCTATGAGTCATAAGACTTGGCCAGTGCATTTTCACTGAATCCTAAATCTACAGCCGATACTGAGGCTACAATTGAAGAGTTTTGTTTTATTTTGACTTTTAATAATCCTGGATGGAAATTGCACTTGTAGTGCTATTTCTTAGAATCTATAGCAAGTTCATATGCACTTTTAGAAATGTCAAATACTTTCTTCTTGGTTGCCAAAATTCTATTGACACTGCTCTAATCGCATTTAGCTTCTTGGAGCTTAGTGATTAGAAATGACGGTGGCAGTTAAGCAAAAAACCATTGACCTGGAAAGCAACTGGAAAAACATAAGACTTTGTCAAATTCTCCTAGCTAGCCTAAAACCAAGAGAACTTGTTTACCATGTCATTTAAAATGGAAATAAATCATAGACTGTCATTCTTAGTACAGAAAATTCAGAGTTTTCTCTCACCGGAGTTGCTTAAAAGTTGGCTTTGAGATTAAATTCACCTAGTTATATGAATACTGAGTGTGAAAGAAAATAGTTATAACTGATTGTCTGCCAAGTGGCACTTTTTAATCCTTGTCAGATACAGGTGAAAATAGGATACATTATTTTTAATTAATTTTCTTTTCATAACTCTGCAAAATTGGCAGATACACAATACTAGGGAAAGAAAGCCCAGCTAGCAGCAACGAAGCATGGGTCTTATTGAATGAAACTTAAAGGTACTTTCCTTTTCAGTCTTGATCAAGTAGGCAACTTTTTTAAAAAGAATTTCTTTTGTTTCTGACATGAAGAAAAAAGACATGGAGTATATTAAAATTGAAAACCAACCTATGTGTCAATGACTACTCTTTGCTAACCTCAAAAGTTGGTATTTAGGATACATAGGATTTTAAATAAAAAATTCAGAAATTCTGGAGTGCAGTTTCTCGGATATTCAAATCCAATTTCTAGGCCATATCTATAGTTTCTAGAAAAGTATCATTGGTCAAGTAAGTTGACACTAATAAAATGGTAATTTTCCACATCAAGTTCCTGGGCCTGGCCATATATTTAGATTTAATGTCAATTGTATTTTAAGGTAATAAATTACACGCCAAACAATTCAATGTTTGAAGTTATTAAAACAGGAATAACAGACACAAAAAGCACTAACAATGAGAAATATGTAAACTACCAGAAGTAGGATTTTGACTATGCCTAGTTTATTAAAAAAAAAAAAAAAAAAAAAAACATTTCTTAGATTTTCCTAGGCCCGAACTGCACAGGTCTTTCAACTTGAGGTTAGCAAAACAAAGGTGTGATACTTTATTCATGCCAACCATAAAAACCCAGATCGGTTTTATTGGTCTGAGTCACACAGTAAAGAGACTGGTGATAAGAAAATGATGCACCCACTTGAAAGAGGACAATGTGGCAATTTAGATGAACTGAATACAAATTGTTCCTTGTCCTCCGAGGAAGAAAAAGATAGAGTCAATGGAGTCCTTGCTTAAAAATATCTAAAAAATCAAGGCTTTTTCTGTGATATCTGTTCATTTCTGTCTCTAACTGGTGGGTTCATATGATAACATCCCATGTTCAGCCCACCAACTTGAAGCACAGATTATATGACATTTCCTATCATATATTGATTTGAAGTTTATAAGCTCTCACATTAAACTGGCCTGAGAAGTATTTAATGTAATTATTCAACTTGCAATGTACAAATATATCACCAAGCTGTGTCAAAAATCATTCAGATATTTATTCAACAAATATTTCCATATGCTATAGTTCTTATTACAGCTACAGCATGTTTATAAAAATAAAATTGAATTAATTGATAAACCCTATTTATAACTTAGCTTGCCAAAATTTAAAAGAAAGAAGTCATTCACCAGCTCTCCTAGTCATGTAGGTGCTTCTTTTCTCAAACTTTTCCCTTTACAGAGAAGCAGCAACAGCTCTTTCTTCTCACTTGTGTCTACGCAAGTGCCTACTCCTTTCCTAATAAACCTGTCCTTTTAAAATGTAAAAAAAAAAAAAAAAAAGGAAGAAGAAGAAGCATTCACAAAAACATGGCTTAGGATGTATAGAAAAAGAATATCTCAGTTTGACATTTTCCATTTTCTGGAAAAAAATGTTAATATAAATGAGATGCGGTGGTTTCAAGCTGTCAGTAAGTTTAAAGTGGCCAAACATGGTAAAATTTTCTACTTCCTCAAATGGTTAATATAATTTTCCTATATAGGAGATCAATGTGGCCTGTATTCTCACAAAACATGTGTCTTAACCACTTAAAATACGGAAGCTACTTTGAAAATGTATTTGTGCATTACAGATCATGGAAGAAGGTAAAAATAAAGGAGCTGAATTGTTCAGAACTGGGCAGAGGGGCAAGAGGGCTATTCCTAGGGGAAAGAATGTTTGAGCAGCATAAAGATCTTGAGATCCCATAAGTAAGAGGGAAGAAAAAAAAAAAGAGGGGATAAATGTTGGATAAGGCAGAGTCCCTACAAAAGAGACTAAGGATGAGGCTCGAGGGAAAGACATGAGAGTTGACTTCCTGACACACAACAAAACTAGTTTTCAGATTCTATTTCTCTTTTCTAGTACATCTAATTCTCCTCTCTTAACCTTCTTGAATTAATTAGATAAGACTGTGTGTTTTCTTTATCTCAAATATCTCTACCAGTTAAGTGTGTATCTCCAATCTTCAACCTAGCCATGTCAATAAAAGTGAATTGCTTCGAATTCCATTATCTTATACAGTGAGAAGTCACAAATTTGAAGAGGCCTCAGTTTCTATCTATAAAATGAAGGGATGGGTAACAGCAAATATTACAGGGTCTGTAAGAATCAGAAAACATGGCCTTAGTTGTTTTAAATAGCTGTGATTTATTGGCTCACATACCTGGAAATCCAGAGACTGAGTAAACTTTGAGGTTGGTTTAATTAAGTAACTCCAGTTCTTGCTTTTGCAATTCTCCTGGTTATGCTCAACACTGAGTATGGGCTCATTCTTAGGGTAGAAACACTCTTGATGACAAAATGGCTACAGAATTTATAGGCTTCTCATTTTTTTAATAGATATTTTATTTATTTTTGTTGTTCATATCTTTTACATTATTGTGTGTTCCTAATAAGTTACCCACCACCTGTTCACCCGTGGAGCCATCACCATAGTCCTCTGTGCTTCTGATTTTCATCTCACAATGTAGAGGAGGAAGGAGAGCTTCTTTTATTTATTTATTTATTTTGAAAGATTTATTTATGCATACAAGAGCTAAGGTGTAGGCCAGAAGTGGTGGGGGAGGGAATGAGAGGATTCACCAGAGGAAGAGTGGGGAGCAGAACAGGCAGATCAACTGAAAGACACTGCTGAGGGGAACAGCGGGTGAGGCAGGAGAGGTTTGCTGCGCCATGTGGGAATCTCCCTGGCCAGGGATCGAACTCATGCTGCAGGGGTTGTGGACAGATTCTTAGACTGAGTCTTAACCCCTTGTGCCACCAGGGAGGCCCAGGAGAGCCTCTTTTAAACAAGACTATTCTTTTCCTGGAACTTTCCCAAAACTCTCCTGTTGACACAAATTTGGTCTTATTTCAGTGCCCAATCTTGTATTAATTTGCTAGGTCTGCCATAATTACGTATCACAGACTAAGCAGCTTAAATAACAGACATTTATCTTCTCACAGTTCTAGAGGCCAGAAGCCTGAGATCAACATTGTCAGAAGGGTTGGTTCTTCTGAAGCTTCTCTCCTTGATTTGTAGATTATTTCTTTTCCCTCTGTCTTTAAGTCATCCTCCCTCTGTAAACATCTATGTCCAAATTTTCTCTTATACGGATACCATTCGTATTGGATTAGAGCCCATTCTAATGACCTGATTTTAAATTAATTACCTCTTTAAAGCCTCTGTCTCCAAATTCAGTCACAGTTTGAGGCAGTGGGGAATTAGGTCTTCGACATATGAATTGGGGTGGGGAAAGACTGAGAGACATATTTCAATCTATAACACCTATGACAATAGCCAGGACTTGATTGAGCAAATCAGCTTAGGGTGAGATTCTGAACAAATGAAATCTACCCTACTGGTAAGTCAATCCCATTGCCAAAATACATTGGTAACACTGGGGAAGCCAGACAACTGGGTGAACATTAGGCTGACAAAGAAAATCAGCCACCAGCTATGTCTACTAAAGGAGGAGTGGACTACGTCATTGCTAAGATCACTTCTTACTCTTAAACTCAATGATTCAAATTCTCAAGTGTTTTCCCCCACAATGCACAAAATGTTAGTTTGATTCAAAGCAATATGTGGAGCTTTGATGACAGTAGACTGAAAATAGGGGATCAGAAAGTTATATTGCTAGAGAATTCAACAGGGCAGGATGGCATTCACTTAAAGATTTTATTTATATCATGATAGTTACAGTGGAAAACAGGAGTATGAGCTCCAGTGGCTATCTGTGGGCTGAAAAAAAGATGGCTCATTTTATCATATTGAATGTAAGTTCTATAAATATCAATGGGTGTTGATAAAGATAGTTGACAGGAAAGCTCTCCTGCTTTTGACCATATCTTTGATTATGGTAGATTCCAGCAAAAGAGACAGATGTTTTAAAGGTTTAGAAAGATGAAATATCGGCAATTTCTTGATTCAACCTAAGAAAGATCTTTCCCAACAGGTCTCAAAGATATGTGTTCTAAAACAAAGCAGCAAATTTAAAGAATTTATGAAAGAAAAGATGTCTTCGAACACAAATTCACTTTCAATATGGTGACTCCCTTGGATTCCATTTATGATACAATATAAAATAATGATCATCTTGATGAACAGAAAAAAAAAACACTTATATTTTACATGGCCAGTCTTCTATATCTAGGAAATATATAACAAACCTAAAATCATTCTAACAATAATTGTGTCCATTTTAAAATCATCATCTTTTCATATTTATACTAAGCAGCTGAATTTCTAACTGTAAATGGGAAAAGATGATTTTCTGAGTCTCATAAATGCTAGAAAAATGATTCCTTTCCCTAACCCTATCTTACACCTTCCTTGTCTTCTAAGTTCAACAGCACTGACATTTCAAGGCTTATTTAATGGGTCATTTGTTTTGTTTGGACTTAAGGTTAGAATTATCCTAAAAAATATTTTAAGGTATTTGCTAAATATCCTCTAGGGCCTCCCTGGTGGTGCACTGCACTGTGGAGCTGTGGAACTGTCGGCAGCGGCTATAGGAGTTCCAGCTGGGCTGGGGAGATTCCCACATGGCGCAGCAGACCTCCCCTGCCTCGCCCGTTCCTCCCTCAGCAGTGTATTTCCGTTGATCTGCCTGTTCTGCTCCCCACTCTGTCTCTGGTGAGCCCTCTTGCCACCTCATGTCTCTGGCCTGTACCTCAGCTTGTATGCATAAATAAATAAATCTTTAAAAAAATAAATAAATAAATATACTCTATATACCTTAATGGAAAAGAAAAATTGGTTCCAGACTACCTGAATTTGACAATCTTCTTACAACATTATTTTTGGTTTAACCTTTCATCTCATTTCCTTCTCCCAGTGTGGGCAATGATTTTAATATATTATTGTTCTCTGAATTTTTTTCTTTTTCACTCTAATAAAGTTATTTTACTTTCATGGAAATTTTACGTTGAAAAAATTTCTCATTATTATCCAGTGTCCTCCCCTTTAAAATTATATTTGATATATGTAGGATTTTCGTTTATAAGGGAAATTGAAAAGACTCCAAGCATATTTACTATAAATTTCTAATATGAAAAAAAAAACCACTAATGAGGTTACAAAAAGCATTTATGGCTTTTTTATGGGGAAATTATTCGGAAGAATTTTGGTGAAAGTTTTTCAATTTGGATTTATGTGGAAAGTCACTTTCATGTAATTTTTTTTTTAAGATTTATTTATTTATGCTTACAAGCTGGGGTACAGACCAGAGGTGTGGGGCAGCAAGAGGGTTCACCAGAGACAGAGCGGGGAGCAGAACAGGCAGATCAGAAATACACTGCTGAGGGGAGCAGCGGGCGAGGCAGGAGAGGTCTGCAGCACCATGTGGGATTCTCCCTGGCCGGGCGTCGAACTCGCATAGCCACTGCCAACAGCTCCACAGTGCAGTGCTCAACCGCTGCGCCACCAGGGAGGCCCATTTTCATGTAATATTAAGAATCTTCTGTTAGAGTTCTATTGGTAAATATAATATAAAATTACATTCACAGAAAAAAATTCAAATAGTTTTGTTTGTTTTACATGTTCTCAAAGAAAAATATAATTTTACCTGCACAGAATCTGAGAAACTTAAATTTCAATATTTTTGTAATAGAGCAATAATATCAGTTTGGGGACAGTATTATTGACAGAATAATAGATATGTTTAATTAAAACATTGGAGAATTCTAAAAAAAAATTGGAGAATTCTTTCTATTTGAGAAATTAAAGAATGTCATCTTTTCCCTTTTCATTTTCTTTAAGATGATCTCTAAAATATATTTCTACTATTTAGCAACTAAGTTTCTTGAAGTTTAATTACTTATGCGGCTGTAAGTGGCAGAGGCAAAGCATGAAAGTCATCTTTTTTCCTCCACATAAGCACAAATGCTGTGGGAGGTGTTTATTTTGCAATTAAGTAAGAGTAAGGAGAATGTGCTGCAATTATTGCTTAGTGCCCCTCCCACCTTTCTCCCCCATAATTTTTTAAAGATTATGAAAATCAAGGCTAAAAGTGATCTTGGCAGAGTAAAGTTCTGGACTTAGATTAATTAGTTGAAACTTTTTTTTAAAGATTTATTTATTTATGCATGCAAGCTGGTGTGTAGGCCAGAGGTGTGGGGTGGTGAGAGAATTCACCAGAGTGGGGAACAGAACAGGCAGATCGACCGAAGGACACTGCTGAGGGGAGCAGCAAGTGAGGCAGGAGAGGTCTGCTGCACCATGTGGGAATCTCCCTGGCCGGGTATCGAACTCGTACTTCAGTGGATCTGGATAGCTTCACAGTGCTGTGCTTAACCCGTTGTGCCACAAGGGAGGCCCTAATTAGTTGAACTTTAACAGAGATAAGTATAAGCATTTATGTTTTGGCTTAAGTATCAAATGGACAGGTGACCTGGCATTTGGTTGCTTTAAAAAATCAGAAGATTTTAGTTAATCATAAGGTTAAAGCTAGTCGTGTATCTTGTACTGCAAAAATAGAAGTATAGTTTCAAGATCACACTGTGCAATATTTCCGCTGTTCTGTGAAGTGCTCAGGTGACACTTGGGGTATCTTAATTGTCAAATTTTTAAGAGCAACATTGAGGGAATTGGAAGACAGAAAACTGATGTGTGAGGAGCAGTGTAAGGAATTAGAGATTTTAAAGCTGAAGAAGAGAAGTCAAGGGCGAGAAACTCACTAACAATGAGCAACTCCTTTTTGCCCGGAGATACACTAAGTACCTTCTAGAACGTTTCCAAACTCTTAGAATAATATCACGTGGTGAGATTATTATCTTTATAGTCCCAGTGTCCCTGTGTGATAAAACTATATGTGGAAAGATTCTTCATTAGTCAGCCACATATTTGTGCTTCCAACTTCTTATCTGACATGGAAACTTGCATTTTTCCTACCACACCTTATACCACCATCACCTGCTTCAAGTTTTACATAAAAGAATGTCAAGAATTATTTCAGTCAATCCTTTGTTCAACACTATTTTGGGCATCTGTAATATTAAGGGCACTGTGTCAAGAATTCTACCCAAAGTGAATTTTAGCTTCATAGGGGAAAAAAGTATGTGTCTAAATAACAGTAATGTAATAAGGAAAGTAAAAAAATAACCTGAGAAGTACAATTAATGTGCTTCAAGGGAGGCCTGGACTTCAGCAGACAATGAGAACTGGTATGTTGAGATAGGGCAGGGAGGATACCCCAAGCAGAAAGTGCCTGTGGGAAATGAAATACTTGTCTGGGAATGAGAAGATTAATGAGGAATATGTTGGAGAGATGCTTGACCTAGATGAAGGAGTAAGAAAGGCCAGTCTAATGTGTTCTCTAATAATCTAGGCAACAGGAGCCACAATTGATTTTAAGTAGTGAAATGACGATGGTTCCAAATGGCTTTTCTTGCAAAGAACATACTGTAGAGCAGAAATCAGGGCAGGAGGAGGTTAGAAGGCTTTTGTTTCTAAGTGCAAACTAAAGAGATCTTGAATTATAGTACAGCTGATACTTGAACAACAAGAATTTAATGTATGCATATGTTCTGTTGGTCAAATCCATAAATGCAGAACCTGGGCAAATGGAGGATAGCTAATCATGAATTACATGTGGATTTTGAACTGCATGAGGGCTGATCTCCTAACTCCCATTTTGTTCAAGGATATTGTCCAGCCTTTTTCTATCTTTTTAAGGCCACCCAACACTCACACATTCCAACTAACTATTGGCCCATCAAATGGAAACATGACTTGACCTTTATGCTCTTTTCTCAAATCCCTTTGCCTTCATCTCTTTCTACTCATCAAGATTCTTGGCTCCCTGACTTCTACCGCGGGACCCATGCATTTGACCTTCATACTTGCTTTTCTGGTATTTGGACATTCGCTTGCTATGGGCACTCTGGTTTGATTCACTTTTCCATTTTTGGATTATCCAGCCTTTCAGGGAGGTTCATGGTGCCTCAGTCTCAGTCTTAACCTGGTAGTGCACACTCCCACATGTTTCAATCTAGATTTGCCATTGCAAACATGAGTTACTGTAGCTAGGTGTTTTGCAGCCATTCCAGATGGCATAGGTTCACGTTCAGTTCAGGCAGCTTAAAAAAAAAAACCTTGGAGCCCTTGGCATCATCTCCACAGATTTTTTAATAGTATGCAGGAGAAACAAGCCAGCAGAGAGACAGCAACTTGGGCCCCCTGTGAATCTCTACACACTCTTTCCTCTGGGCTTTCTCTGGGTTCTCTCATGCTCTCTTCCTCTCACAGCCTTGCTAGTCCTCTTGTAGCAGTTCTCTACCACAGTCGTCCTTTTTGTGATGGCGTCCTCATAGCTTTGGCCTCCAAGCTCACGTGTGCACACTTTTGTGTGCCCACACCATACTCCAGGTGTCCACAATCAGGCACACATACCCTGAGTCCACCCCAAATCGCCCCAAAAAAAAAAAAAACCACAAAGCCACAGGTGATAGCCACAGAGGCCAGCAGTGTAAAAGCCTGACCAACCTTCATTCACCCTACACTAGGTTAGGCAAAGAAAAAAAATTTCAATTTAATAAAGGATATTTGCTACCTCATGGGTTGGGTTGGAAAGTCAGACTGAGGGCTGCTGCAGCCAGGAAACATGCCCACATCATACTGTGAGGGATTTGAGGGCAGTGGACACCATTGCTGCTGAGTATAGGCAAGGCAGCCTCTCCAGGCATCCTGAGCACTCAGCATGAAGTTTCATCATGGAGTTCCGGAATAACCATGCCTCTGATGTCATTCTTGTGAAATGGTTGCTTGGAAGGGCCCCTGCTTCCTATAGTGGTTCACTTCCAGATTGGATTCTTCAAGATTGGTGAAGCCCAAGTGCACGCAAAGATGAATATACCATAGAGCTAGGGAGCTAAGGTGCAGGCCCCCTCAGTAGCACAGACCTTCTTACAAGACCCTGGGAGATTCCTAGAATGCTGCAGATTTTGGAAAATTTGCAAAAGAAAGATTCCATAACTTTAACTTTACCTTCTCCTGCCACATTAACTCAATTTAGACATTTCGAACCAAGAGTTGTGAGACTTAAAATAACTTTTCTAAACTATTAATAACAAAAGGTGTTGCTCAATCTTGCTCAAAGGAAGTTTATTTCTATTCTTTTATAAAAGATATTAAAAAATTAAACTCATGTATGAGGCAATGGTAGAGTATCCTCCTGAAATAATAAAGAAAAAGGATTAAAGGAGTATATTAGGCAATTGATTAAAAATTGTATTGTTTTCATGGACTAGTAATGTATGTGGTACTGGTCAGCTTTATAAAATTTGTAATTTGCTTGTTTTGATTTTTTTCTTGTTCTAAATAAGTACCTAAAATTTAACCTAACTTTAAATTCACGACTGTGTTGCTTTTTTCCTAAATAATGTTTTCTAAATTACATTATCTTTAAGTTCCACAAAGCCAGAATCTTCCCTCTGGCTAAATCCTTAAACCATAACTAAACAGCAAAAAGAGCTATGGGATACTCCCCAGTCACAGGAAAGGTGTTTAAACATGTTGAGTGGCCTCAAACATGATGACTGTCCTGTCCATTGTTCCTGAGCATATGTTTGGCATGGGGGAAGAGCACTGCTCTTGAGGAAATATACTTGGATCAGTTTTGAAAAAAGAATGGAGAGACAGGAAGACATAATAGAAATATTACCTAGGCATAGAGAGAAACTGGATTGTGCAAAGAAAGGATCACCTTGAAGATTAACATAGATGATCATAAGGACGGTGATGCTACAAACCAGGCAAGAGAACCGAGAACTGATAAAGGTTAGGGGAGGAAATTGGCACAACAGAGAGTTTATTTTTGAACATTCTCAAATTGTGCAAGCCTCTATAATTTAACTGATCTACTAGTACTAATTCAGCATTTTACAGCGGTGAGGGAAGGGTAGTAAAAATTACATTCTTAACATGTAACTTAGCAGCAAAGGGGAAAATAAAATAATAGACTGACTTAGCCAAAAGAATCACAAATACAACTGAAGAGAAAATGTAACTAAAAGGCCTATTAAGCAAAGGCAACTCGATTAAATTCCAGAGATCCTGCTTTGTTTTTAATCAAATTTTAATCCTTTTACTCTAAAAACTGGCAAAAATAGGATTACCAAAACAAAAACAAAAACACTGCTGTGAAACTGTATTGCTTATAGAAAAGAATAGCATCTATTTATAGAGGTTTTCTGTGTTCCAAGTATTATGCTAAACAATTAATATATATACATATATACGATACTTTCACTATTCCTTATAATAACCCAATACAAGTGTCATTATTCTCACTTTACATATGGGTAAACTGAGTCTTAGAGTGTTAATTTACCTGTCAATTTGTGGACAGTGGTCTGGACTCTAAAACCTGTGCAAGAGCATAAAAACAGCACATCTTATTGCTTTTCCACATTAAGTTTATACTTTGTATTATTTTGCCGAAACTCATGTGGATAGAACATTATGCAAATATTTATGCTTTGTTCTACCACAACAATGGTGAATTAAATTTATCTTTGATAGTCTCACACCCTTACTGAAGAACAAAGGCCCATTCAGGTTTGCTTAGAAATAAATGACCTAGTAGATCGGATTCCTGGCTTTTGGCAACTCTGCTATTTGGGCTATACAGCTTGTTGAAGGGAGGCAGCATGACTTAATGTGAGTTTGTCTAAAATCAGGAAGAAACTTTTTGTATATCAAGGATGACATTCCGTTTTCTTTTTCTTACAAGTTTCAGATGGGGAATCTGCAAAAGCAATTGAGTTCCAGAGAAAGAGGATCTGAAGTTATGGGCATCTTTACCCAGCGCTTGCTTATAGGAGTATGGTTGCACAGGGAGTATGAAACAGTCCTATATTCCAGCCCAAGTGAAGTAGAGAAGAAACAGAGACAAGGTGAGGCTGCAGATGAACTCTTCCCTTCCTTTAATTCAGTGCAAGCAACTGGATATCTCTGTCTAAACTTACCATGCCCAATTTTTAACCCTTTAATTTTCTCATTTTATTTATCACCAGCATTAAAAAAAATTATTATTTGCTGATTATCCATCTTTCTCTTAGAACATTTCCCATAGGTATATCAACAGGGTAAAAATTAGTTCTCAGGCAAAAAAACAGCAACAAAAATCACCTTGGGGCCTCCCTGGTGGGCAATGCGTTAAGGGAGCGCAGTACTGAGAGGCTAGCCACCTGGCCAGGGAAGTTCCCACAAGGCGCAGCAGACCTCTCCTTCCTCTCCCCCTGCTCCTCTCAGCAGTGTATTTAGGTCGATCTGCCTGTTCTGCTCCCCACTCTGTCTCTGGTGAACCCTCTCACTGCCCATGCCTCTGGCCTGCACCCCAGCTTGTATGCATAAAATAAAATTAAAAAATTATATAAAAAATCCTTAATATTTCTATATGTAAAGCTCATATATAGCTGCCACATACACACAGAGAATGTATCTGTGGTAGTAAGTTTTCATAGTGGGGGCTTTTCAGAAAAAAAAGTCTAAAATGTTTCCTTAGGGGGCAATGATAAAAAAGATAGAGAAGAGTTATTCCAGGGGGTAAGCATCAGAAACAAGACCAGCAGAATTCTTACAGGTTGTAGCTCCTATATCTAGCATTGTCTTGTGTGGTATAAGGATGAAATAAATGTTTTGCGGTATCAACTCTTCATTTGTCTGTTTAACAATAGATCACATTCCCCATAGAATTTTCCCTATTGTAAAGGTGAGAGGAGAGTGGGGAAGAGAGGGTTATGTAGAGGAATTGTGTTTCTTTCTGAAGGAAGCTAGGCAGGAAGGGCAAGAATTTATCGTCAGTTATCAAGATTTCAACTCCAAAGTCAAGTTACTTTCTCTTCCATTTTTCTGAAAGCTACTCTGTCACAATTAGCCAAGTTTGACCTTTAGAGCACTCTACGTAAAATACTAAATTTAAATACTAGCACACTTCTTTCAGATCAGAACTTTCTAGTTATTCTTATGCATTGCTCAGTGTCTTTGCTACACATTTTACTATCCTACCTTCCACATGAGCCCAGACTTGAATCTGATGAACTCAAGACCCTGACTGCCAGGAAGTGCCTATAAATGTAAAGTGTGGGAGCAGAGAGATCCAATAGTTTCTGTCTTAGCCAGACAGTCCCATACCCTCCCTCTTAGGTCATATCCTTCCTCCTAGGTCGGATAGTTAAAGGTGACTGATATGGTGGGCATTTCTTGTGGTTTCTATTTCTCCAACCCAAGATTTCTTTCTGAAGCTCTTCTCATCAAATAAAAGTCAAAACCTCAAAGGGTCTGCAGAAACAGAAGGAATGCTGCAGTCATGATCTGCTGCTAATAGATTTCATGAGGGAAAATGTTCACTATGAGCTTCTTCAAAGACATTCCACTCTTTCGTGTTGGTTCTGTGTACCTCAGTGTCCTGTTTGACACAATCAAGTGACAAGAGATGCCCACATGTTGGTTGAAACAGATAGGAACACTAAATAGAATTTCTATATGTTAATTAGAAAAGTTCCTGAGTAAAGCAATAAAAATAGTAAAGGAATAGAAAATAAATCTTTAGAAAAAGTAAAATTATTTATTCTGAAAGAAGCAGTTAAAAATGATTTGACTAGTATATTCAGACAAGTTATGACCATGTGTTCCCATATTTCTCCATCCATTTTTTTTAAAGATTTATTTATTTATGCATACAAGCTGGGGTACAGGCCAGAGGCGTGGGGCAGCGAGAGGGTTCACCAGAGACAGAGTGGGAAGCAGAACAGGCAGATCGCCAGAAACACATTGCTGAGGGGAGCAGCGGGCAAGGCAGGAGAGGTTTGCTGTGCCGTGTGGGAATCTCCCCTGCCCGGCGTCGAACTCGCATCCCTGCTGCCAACAGCTCCACAGCGCAGCGCCTAACTGCCAACAGCTCTACAGCGCAGCACCTAACTGCTGTGCCACTGGGGAGGCCCCATTTTAAGATGATCTAAATGCTCACAAAAATGATTATACAAGGATATATGATTTTGGACCATAGGCCATTGTATCCCACTGGACAAAACGAGGAGAGTTTGACTGTGAGAAGTTTGTAGAATTCAGGACACAGGAAGATTGTTAATCTTTGAGAAGAACCTTCTCTTCCTCTGAGATGTTTGGAGAAGTAAAAAAGTGATTTATTAATATATAGGAATATGCCGAGGTAGTTAGCAACAATTTCCATGATAGATGTCTCTTGATCTTTCTCCAAAGGAATATTTTCAAGTAAGAGTGATGGTCAGAAGTGGCAGGCTACTTCCAGTGAATTCAAAGCTTAGTCATACTAGCACTACATAAGACTTCCTGCTACGAGAGGGTAACAGAGGTCATCAACTTGAAGTGAAGGCAGAAAGGAGGAACTAAGATTTTTGAACTGGGAAAGAACTTAAAACAGCCCATATAGGAAGTATATCTGGGAGTTCATGTGCACTGAAACAGTGTTATAGATTTTCAGTAAACAAAAACTGAAGGAGATATCTCCACCCTCATGTTTATTACAGCATTATTTACAATAGCCAAGATCTAGAAATAACCTAAGTGCCCATCATCAGATGATTAAATGAAAAAAGATATGGTCTATTGACCGAATGCAATATTACTCAGCCATATAAAAAGATGAAATGCTCCTATTTGCAACAATAATTTGCTTAGAATTTGCTTAGTGAAAGTAAGACGGAGAAAGATAAACACTGTAATTTGTTTTCACCCTTCTCCTTCCTACTCCTCTCTGGATACCTGGGGCTTCTAGTTGTCCTGCCCTAATGATATGGGGATGCTAGAGGAAGGCAATTCAGGATTTCATTTTGTCCTTTCTAAGGAATGCCCTGCAGAGTTGAAAAGGCTGGGTATCCTGTGTTAAACTTTTTAAAAACTGGTTTCATGGTCATCAATGGTAATGAAAGGCCTGATTCACTGGTAAGCATCAGATTTTTGTATAGGTGTTTAGATGTGCAGCTGTATTGTATTACTGCCTGCTTGGGGGGTGGTGTCCCAAGAAAATTGTGCAATATGTTCATGATGGACATGTTTGGGCTAGAAAAAAGACACACAAAACTCAAGTTAATAGATCCATTTTCAATTAAAAGGCTTTTATTCTCCATTAAACATCTAACGAATAGGTTTTTGCATATTTTATAAGTTTGAAGGTAAAATAAGATGTTTAATGTATATGTATATTTTATAAATCGTTCCACACAATCTGATTATTTTGGGTTTATCTTCTGGATACAGGTTTTTATGCAATGTTTTAGAAAGTTTTTAGAAAGTACAATGTTTAGAAAGTGATCTAAGCATGTTGAATTGTTTATTGAGTTGAAAGAGAGAGAAACGAAGGTAGGGAAACCAGTTAGGAGTTTTCTTTAATTGTCAAAATGAGAACTTGGTTTTGGATGATAGCAAATGACTCCCAGCTGTACAATTAGAAAGAAAGAGCCAGCTGGATTTGCTAACCTGTTGGCTATAGGGAAGAATGTGATAGATAAGTTGTCAAGATGACTCTGAGCTTTGGGGTGTGAGTGGTTGAATAATACCACTAGTAAAAATAGGATAACATCTGTGGGAGCAAAGAAATGCCTTTAGAAGGGCAAGAGTAAGATAGCAACTTAGATTTTGATTAGACCTCTTAATTTGATGGGATGACTATATATTCAAGTGAAAATATCAAGCATGGAAGAGTGATTTTATTTCCAATCTCTTCCTCCTACTTAGAATCTGACATCTACTGAGACTAAAGGTATAGAATGTTGTCAACATAACTTCAGGCTAGAAAGGCAACACGCCTTATCAATAGCATAATAAAGAACAGAAGGAAAGCTAGAAAGGAGTAAATCTTCAGAGGAGAAATTTTGAGTATTTTTAGTTGTTACCTGAGACCAGATCACCTCAACTGGTCTTTTAAACTCTCGACCAGAAGCAGCCAGCCCTCACTCCCAAACACATGTATTCGACCTAGTAATTATAATTCATAACTTATGACATGTCTGACAATGACTAAAAATTCATGCAGAGCAATAGTCAAGAAGAGACAGAAGTTTGAAGTTAGAATCTGTGGCAAGAGCACACTCAGCCCCCATTCTAGACCCTTTCTACCTAAGCTTTTCTTTTTTTTCTAAGCTTTTCTTACCCAACATGTTTCCTTCCCAAGAATCCCTAGTAGTTAAGGATAGTCATGCAATGTAGTTTGACCAATGAGATGTAGATAAATAGAAACCTCTACTTCCTGCTTTTTCTTCCTTGTAATACACATAATCCCTGGTACTGCAACAATCAGTACTAAGGAATTAATGGAGAACCAGGAGAACTTAAAAATGCCTATTTCCTTCTAGCAAGACTTGGATTCCTTAACTCTTGTGTTTTCATTGTTTTTTATTCAACAAATTCCGATAGCAGCAAGTCACTCTAGTTAAGTTTCTGTTTGATGCATTTGAATACATCCCAATACTTATTCTACAGGAACAAAAGCTTTAAAACAACTGAGAGATTATGTGTAGGAGGGGAGAAATGGCACAAGAGCACATGAAGAATAGGAGTTTAAGAGATATTGTTTATTGAAATAGAGGATAGCCTTGGGATAGATCCTGAGATTGCAGAACTCAAGCCTCACACATGTAGAAAGGACAGGGAGAATGATTAGAACAAGAGGTCAAAGAAGCAATTCTCAAATTTCTAAGGTTAAAATAGAAATTCTGAACATGACGTGCTAATTGGCCATGCTCTGAAAGTCTATGTGGCGTGCAAGACCAGGTAACAGTTGCACTGATTTATGGCAGACTGAACATAAGGAATTTCTTTCCATGGTGACCAGAGTTTACACCCATGTGTGGTAAGAGATGACAAGAACGGAGTTGGAAGAAAAGATATTTGTTTCTAACCCATCATTAAAAGGATACTACTTATATGCTACCCAGCATAATTCATGTCACATAGTAGGCAACTCAATATTTGCTATGTGAGTAAATGAAGACATTAATAAATACTGAAAAGCACTTTTATTATCTCTTCTAAATTGAATTGTCTGTTTTTCTTTGCATACTTTCACCTGTCTCAGAGCATAACAGATACCATTCCTCTGCCTCAGAATTCTTACCCATTTCCCTCCCTCACTTTAAACCTCACTCTGTTCAAAAGAATTTTTTCTTTCACCCCAACCAGTCTAGTCACTCCCTAAGCATGCAGACAGATTAGTATTTATTTCATATAATGTCATTAATTATTCTGCTTATTTATGAATTTCTACGGTTTAGATACATCAAAAGTATTTACCTCTCCTCTTCCTATGAAATTGAAAGCTGTCTGGTAGGAATATGTATCTTTTAATTCCATTCTATTTCCACATACTGTTTTTGAAAACTAGCTATTTTTCACTCAGTAAACATTATAGACTGACACAATTCTTGTATTCTCATTTAATTAAGAAATACAATAACAAGTCAGTTCTGGTTTTCTAGTCGTTAAATTAAAAAAGGAGAATGATCATTTGAATGGTGTATTACCAAATAAAAAAATAAGCTCTGACAATGGATTTAGAAGCTTATTGAAAATTTGGACTGTAACCCTGACTCAGAAAACCAAAGAAAGGCATTTAACTTCTGGGTCTGAGTTCCTCTTTTGCTTTATAAGAGCTGTTCCATGAATTATTTAATGTAGATAAAGCCATCTCTATCCTGAGTAAGAAGGGTGGGACATAAGAAATAAGAAACTCTTTGGAAAAAGAGAAATATCATTAGGAGAAAATACACAAAATAAACCTCTAAAGTTATCCCACCCCCAGGACTGTAAGAACTTAAAACATTACAGAAAGTAAAAGTCAGCATTTGTAGAACTCAAATGATAGTAAGGTCACTTAGCCTAGCTTCCTGGGTGACAATGAGGGAACTTAAACCTCCAGTTTTGCTTCCCTTTCTATGGCGAGGTTAGATGAGGTTTGGGGTAGTTCATATTCAGTTCTCCAAACGAATATATAAGTGGCACAGGGAATTTCCCTCTGGTACTGTCCTTGGAAACATGCTGCAAAGTGTTATTAATGAGTTGGAGTTAAACCTCGTAAGAGTTTTGTATTAAACACAAGATGGGCTGACACATCAAACTCACAATCTGCCCTGTACTATGTTTGTGTGTGTGTGTGTGTGTGTGTGTGTGTGTGTGTCTATAATATATTTACTTATTTTTATTTGGGGGTGGGACAAGCTATTTTATTGAAGGGCTTCTGAGAAGGATCAAAGGTAAGGGGGACGATGAGATTCAATGTCCTAGGGCCAGTCTGCATCTCATTAGTTTTACATTTGTAGAAAGCTCCAGTTTTGTTTAACAGCAGTAAGAAGGATCTTCCCCAGACTGCCACTGTGTAGTTATGAAAAATGAACAAACAAGCAAACAAGTACCATGTGTGAATCTAATCAGATCCATTTATCAAATGCAAAGAAGTGATATATTACTGGCAGAAGATGCTGTTGAATTCTGGGGGAAAAATACCATTAGTGGAGAATAGTAAATGCCCCTTGAATTTGGTGCTTAGTTTTATTTTGCTTGGAGTAATAATTGTATGTGTTAAATACATTGATTAATATGTGTTAAGAAGCAAACTGAGGGAAGAAAATATATTCCAGTCGTGGGTCTACTGTTGATTATCTATAGGACTTCATTGACTTGTTCACACACTATCCTCTCTCTCACACACACACACACACACACAGACACTTTTTTTTTTCTTCAAATACTTCCTATTACTGAGTAATAATGTAAAGTAAGGGTAATAACCAGTATAAATGGTTGCTAAGTATATACATTATAGATATACAGATATGCATTTATTTAAATCACAGGCAATAAAATCAGTGGAGGAAGAAACCTTAGAGTAATGATAAATAATGCAAATATTTTATAGTTAATATAGTTCTTAGTACTTGTGTTACTTTACTCATCCATATTAACATTCAATAACTTTATTCCTTGAGTATAATTTAGGCTATACTGCAAGAAAACAGTTCAGAAATAAAATGGCAGAGGGATTACATCCAAAGGGCAAAATGACTATGGAAAGTTCGAAGCATGTCCATATACAAATAATGGACTGTTAGTTCGGGGCCAGCTGCCACTATTTAAATTCCTTACTAAGAAATGTATCTTACATTTTGCATTATAGCCAAAAGGTTGTGGACTTTTAGAAGAGCTTGATAGAATGGGTGCCTATAGAAACATGGGTCCCCTTTAAATCTTCCTGGTAGTTCAAAGTTCTCAGCAATTAGGTCTGATTCTTCCCACTGAAAGGTTTTGTTTCCAGGAAGTTAAGTCTGTGGGTCAATGCAGTGAAATTACTGTTTTGTTCAAGATAATATTCAGAGGTGGAGATAAATTGGGTGGGTGTGAACTTATTTACAGTATATTGCATTCCAGGGAGATGACTCAGAATTCAGAGGGTTGGTTTTCAGCCTCCCACAGCTGTTTTCAGAGCAATTCTAAATATTTTCATCCTGATGCTATGATGAATTGAGCATCTCATAGGACACCTGGAAGCCATACTGTTTCCTAACTGCCCCCTCACTATAGAATTGGTGGAGGGAGGGGGTGGAATTGTCAAATGCTTGCCCTTAAATAAGACACAGAATAAGACCCAAAATACAAAGGAGAAAGATGAGGGCTGGAGGAAGGGGAAGGAGGGATGTTGTTTGTTTTCTCAGTATGTTGATTAAATATTTGCCAAGATCAAAACCAGGAGATACTGAAGCAGTTCTACATTGGGAAGCTGAGAGCCAAATTTGGCTGACAAAATGTAACATTTTGGCACCATTACTAAGCATATAATAAGAACTGTATCTAATAAATGTATTGACTTATTGTTGCCATTTTGCTTTGCTTTTCTGCCTTTCATTAATTTGGTAATTCTGAGCATAGGATTGCTGAGGGAAACGTTACTATTTAAAAAATAGCTTGATACATAAATATACAGTCATTTGGGCTATTTCTTGGGAAAAAAATGAGAAAGGAAGCCAAAGTTAGACACTTATAGAAAATCAAAAGAAATTAAGTTTGCTTTTTAGTTCCCTCCTTTTTGTTTTCCTCTTGTGGTTCTGGAAGGGAGAGTTGAGGTGATCTAATTGTAAGTGATTGGGATTTGATGTGCTGGTTAATCATTATCCAAAGGGAAGAGGGACTTGCCAGGCGTATTCAGACCAAAAGCATTTCTGGACAAGAAACAGTAATAGCCAAAGCCAAGAAGCTTGATAATTGGGGGAAATTCCTTTTCTTTTAATAGGATGCAAGGCATAAGCACTTAATTTAGGAAAGACATTTAAAAAGTGAATTGGCCTTAAATACCTCTTCCTTTACTTATTTCCTTTGCAGGGAACATTATTGTTTTTAAACTTTAGAATAGAAACTTTAGAATGGAAAGAAAAGTCAACGTGTGAATGATTTTGGTTAAACAAGAAATGTGTGGTTCTGAAATGTTTACCCTTGACCTTCTACTTATTGTATCATTAAAAAAGTTATCTTCCTTTTAGTGACTTGTTGTAGTACTAGTTTTTCATAGTTAACCTTTAGCTTGAAAAATACATTTTAGTATTTGCTAGTAAAGCCGAAAGGCAGAATTTTCTAAGCATGTTTTGTTTCTATCTTTAAGATTCTAAAAATCAAGTAATTTTTGACATGTCTTTCCTCAAATTTGTAAAGATTGAAATATGCTTTATAGGTTTTTCACAAAACCTTGGCATAGCTTGAAGTTTAAAAATAAAATGGTTTGAGGTTTGTTTTTTTTTTTTTTTTTGCTAATTTGCAAGTTAGTTATTGAAGACTAAGTGACAGTCTTCAGAGCATGACTTTGGCCTCTATATCTATCCATCCATCCATCCATCCATCCACTTCTACTTTGCTTATCTTTTTACATAATATATTACTTTCTTGTTTTAGCAAAGACATTTAGGATATTTGAAAGTCATATTTGTTGGTAGCCAGGAATAGCTTGTTTGGGATAAAATTGGGTACATTTTTATGATTAATAGTATGAGATAGATTCAAAGGATGTTTCTGTTTTAATTGATCTCCAGCTATTTTAAAATTTGTTTTCAACTGGGAACGGATGTACTGTAATTTGTGGCTTCTTCATATATTTTATGAAGAATAACATTATCTCTTAAATATTATGGTCAATTTGTCGTTCCAATATCAAGAAAGAGATACTAAAGTTGAAACAATTCACTTGTGTGCTAGTGACAGCACATTTTTTAATCCCCACAGATTTCAGAATTATCACTTTTTACCTGCCATTGAATTAGGACTTTCATAAATGCTATCAGTAGTTGGCCAGAAATCCACAATGTAAATAAGAATTTAAGTTCAGTATCTAAAAGATTATCCCTTGCTGTTAGCAAAGATATTCATAAGACAATAATAGAGATTTTATCTATTTAAAAATTTACTTTTTACATCATTTACCAAAAAATGAATTTGGACCCTTACCTTATTTATACCATATGTGAAAATTAACCCAAAATGAATCAAAGACCAAAACATAAGGCTTAAAACTATAAAATACTTAGAAGAAAACATAGGTAAAAAGCAGCATGCCATTGGAGTTAAAAATTATTTCTTGAATGATGCATAGGCAATAAAATAAAAATAGATAAATTGGACTTGATAAAAATAAAAATCTTTTGTGGGTCAAAGGGCATTATCAAGAGAGTGAAAATGCAGCCCACAGAAAGGAAAGGAATACAAACCATTTATTTGATAAGATGTTACTATGAAGAGCACATAAAGAATTCCTGCAGCTCAGAAATAGCAAAATTACCTGGTTTAAAAACAATTAAAATAGTTGGAAATACTTAAGTGCCCATCAACAGAAAAATAGGTTCAAATGGTATATTTTACATATGCAATGGAATACTACTTAGCCATAAAAAATGAAAACTCTTGCCATTTGTAACAGCATGGATGGATCTAGAGAATACTATGCTTAGTGAAATAAATTGGATGAATAAAAAAAAACACTGTGTGATATGACTTATATGTGCCAGATAAAGATTAAACAAATGAAAGAACAAAGAGAGACAATCTCAGACTATAAGAAAAAAAATAGTGCTTAACAGAAGGGAAGGGGGAAGTGAAATGGATAAATTAAGCAAAAGGGGTCAATTGGATGTTGATGGATGGAAACCAGACTTTTGGTGATGAACATAATGTAGTATATATAGATGTAAATGTAAGTTTTTACACCTGACACCTATATTATGTTATAAGCCAATATTAATCCTACTAAAAAAGGGTAAAGGGGGCCTCCCTGATGGTGCATTGGATTAAGTCTCAGCCTATGAGGCTATCTGCAGCCACTGCAGCATGAGTTCCATCCCCGGCCAGGGAGCTTCCCACATGGCGCAAAAGATCTCCCCTGCCTCGCCCGCTGGTCCCCTCAGCAGTGTACTTCAGTTGATCTGCCTGTACTGCTCCCCTCTGTCTCTGGTGAATCTTCTCACCATCCCACATCCTACACCATCCACATCCCTCTGGCCTACACCCCAGCTCTTGTATGCATAAATAAATAAATCTTAAAAAAAAAAGCAAAAAATAAAAAAATAAAAAAGGGCAAAGGATTTGAATGGACATTTCTCCAAAGAAGATAAACAAATGGAAAAAATGCTCAAAATCACTAAAATGTAAGTTAAAACCATCATGAGAGACCACCTCATACCCATTGGGATGAATATTTAAAAAAAAAAAAATTAACAGAAAATAACAAGTGTTGACAAGGAGGTGTAAAAATTGGAGACCTATGCAAAACTGGTGGGTGTGTAAAATTATATAATCACTATGGAAAACAGTATGGTGGTTCCTCACAAAAATTAAACATATGATTTCCATGTGATCAGCAATTCCCCTTTTGACATATACACCGAAGAATTGATAGCAGAGACTTGGCAGATACTTGTCCACCAATGTCCTAACAGACTCATTCACAAAAGCCAAAAGCTCAAGGGAATAATGAACAAAATGTGTTATGAATATACAATGAAATCTTATGCAACTCTAAAAAAGGGAAGAAATTTTTGGTATCTGGCATAATACAGATGAACCTTAAAGATATGCTAAATGAAATAAGACAGATATAAAAGGATACATATCCACTTATGTGATCCCACTTATAAGGACACAGGAATAGTCCATTTATAAGGAAGGAAATAGAATTGTAGATACCAGGGTCTGAGAAGTTGGGAGAGAGGGATTTATTGTTTCAAGAGTACAGTTTCAATTTGGGGTCATCAAAAACTTCTGGAGATGGATAGTCATAATGATTGCACAGTAATGTAAACATACTTAAGGCCACTGAACCACACACCTCAAAATGGCTGAAATGGTAAATTTTGTGTCATGTCTGCTTTACCACAATATTTCTATATTTCTATATTCTGAATTTGCATTTTCCTAAAAACAGGCATCATGAGATGACTCCAGTGTAAATAGTTTGCGGTCCCAAGAAATATTGTTGGTGAGTAGGGAAAAGAGGTAGCCAAGGTGGTTTTGTTACCAAGCCAGTTTCTACTGTGAACAACTGAAATTTAGTCCAGTTGGAACCTCTGGGATTCAGTATAACACATGTCACTGTTAACTCCCTGGTGGGGTGAAGGAAATGGGACATTGTTCCATTAGTTTAACAGTCGTTGTTGAAGGGCTGCACCCCAGATGGCTACTAATTGCCTTGAGTCAGGTGAAATAGAGTACACTCTAGAAAGCCCTTGGGGAGAGAGACACTGGTATTGACTGCTGGACATAAAAACACGGAAAAGATCAGCCTCTGTATATTTCAGACTTTCTTTTTCTTTACTAATTCAAATGGCATGACATTAATTTAAATTGGAGATTTCTTGATGAGGTGTATCTTGAATAACATACTATAAGACTTACTGGTAGTGAAGCATGTATTTGGTAACACTACTCCTTCCTGTGACAGTCGGTCTTTGAACTGTCTGCTCAGTACCATCTTCAGCCTCAGTCCAAGTCTTCACTTTGCAATCTGCTCCTCATCACCTGCTCTAGAAAGAAAAAGCACGCAATTTCCTTCCTGTTTGAAGACGGAAGATTGGGACAAAAATCTGTTCTCTTCTGAGCGCAATGAAATCGCGTCTAGTTATTTTTGTGTTCTAAAACTTCTCTATGTGTTTACAGCCTTTCCTCTGAGTATTTGAAAAAAGAGGTGGGGGTGGGGGGAATGGAAGGTAAAGCTGTTGGAGAAACCTTTTGGAGGACTTGAGCTGGGCAGGGCTCTTGAGAGAACAAAAGTAAACTGTGACCAGTGGAGTAGAGAGAAAGATCAAAGCTACATTCATTTACATTTCAATGAATATCCCATTGTGAGACTATTTATTGTAGAATTGTTTGAAACTGCAATTTTTTCTTTGTTTGGTGTTTTTACCCCGTTTCCTGTTTCCTGTCATAATTAGCAGTAAAACCAAACAAAAAGACTTTGGAAAACCTCAAAAAAGTTATTGTGGTTTTAAAGTGGTCATGGGGTCATATAAATATTTTTGATGTATGGTACCAGGATATAAAATCTTTGTGAAAACAGCAATGAAAATGGAAGCAGATGGTCCCATGCTGATGGATGGGAAGAAAAAAGCAGCCCACCACACCTTTTATCCTTGACATATACTTCAAATTGCTACTCTAGCACAGAATTTTAAAAAAATCCCCACTACTTTGAGGAGTGAGAAAGCAAGAGGAGAGAGTCTTGCCTCACTAAATTGAAATCAAAACCTTCCCCATAGAAACAGTTTAAAATGTGATGGTTAGGCTAAAAGTGTTGACAGTAAAATTACAGTTTAAATTGGTTTTGTGGCCTGAAGACGTACTACTTACCATTTCTCATTTGGGGGACCAAACCCATTTTTAGATCAGAAAATTCCCCAGCTGACTGATTTAGTGAGAGAAAAAGTTAATGTAAACCACTGAGGAGAATTTACTTTTCTGTTAGCCACTTGATTTATACTCTTAGATTTGTATGTGGCATAAATTAATAAATGCCCTTTGGAGGTTATACCTTTCCTGACTTAAAAGGGTACTGTATTAACCAGCAAGCCATGAAACGACAGGGAGTAAACTTAAATGCCTATCACTAACAAAGTCATTTTAAAAAGGCTACAAAACTATTTGATTCCAACTGCCTGACAATTTGGAAAAGACAAAACTATGAAGACAGAAAAAAGGTAAATGGTTGTCAGGGCTGGGGAAGAAAGAGGGATGTAGATAAAGAGCACAGAGGGGATTTTTAGAGAAAGTACTATGAATAACATAATGGTGAATACATGTCCTCATACATCTGTCAAAAACCAGCAGAATTTCAACACCAGGAGTTAATCTTTAAATGTAAAATAAGAGCGTTGAGTGATAACATGTAGGTTTCTTAATTTTAATAAATGTACCATTCTCATGGGGTATGTTGGTAATAGGGGAAGTTATGCTTGTGTGGGGGACAGAGAATATATGGTAATTTTCTTTACTTTTCCGGAAAGAGCAGGACTATAGGGTCTGTGTTGCCACCTTGTGGTCAAGATGGAAAACTGTTAAATACAAGATTGCTTTCTTCCTCAGAAGCATGTTGATCCTGTAATAGAGCAGGTTTTCCTTAAGATACTCACTAACCACAGCTCAGCAAGTGCCATTAAAGAAAAGTTCTTACACCCACTCCTATACACCTAACACACACACGCACACACCCCTCTCCTTTTAGCCTCTCCTCCCAACTGCTGCTAATTGTTCTGCTCTCCCACAAGATAATTTTGTCATTTCTATTCTCTCTTCTTTTTCTTAATTTGTGAACCCCCTCACTCAAGTTAATGAAAGCCATAAGTCTTCCAGGACTAATTGTGTACACTGAAACCAGTGATGTAAATTTTAAAACCTTTGTGGTATCCCTAGAATTACTGTTCTTTCAAAACCCCCAAAAGGTCTAAAGGGGGTATCACCTCATCTCTCAATGAGATGTGCATTTCCTCAATCTCTAGCATTTAAGGACATTTTTTTCAATTTTATTGAGAAATTAATATCATTAAGTTTAAGATGTACAATTTGACATTTAATTTATGTATATTGTGAAATGATTACCACAATAAATTCAGCCTATATCCATCTTCTCATGTAGATATAGTAAATGAAAAGAGATAGAAAAGACAGCAAAGAGAAAATAAGTTCTTTTTTTTTTTAAAGATTTATTTTTTTATGCATACAAGCTGGGGTATAGGCCAGAGGCGTGGTGTGGTGAAAGGGTTCACCAGAGACAGAGCAGGAAACAGAACAGGCAGATGGAGGGAAACACACTGCTGAGGGGAGCAGCGGGCAAGGCAGGAGAGGTCTGCCGGCACCATGTGGGAATCTCCCCAGCCTGGCGTTGAACTCTCGCCGCTGCCAACAGCTCCACAGCGCGGTGCTTAATCGCTGCGTCACCAGGGAGGTCCTACATTCTTTTTTAGCTAGGAATTCTTAGGATTTACTCTCTTAACTCTGTTATATATCATACCGCAGTGTTAACTGTAGCCCATCATGCTGTGTGTTATAATCCAAGTACTTATTTATTTTATAATCAGAAGTTTGTACATTTCTCCAATTCTACCACCCCACCCCCACCCATTCCAACTTTCACCAACTCTGATACCAACAAGTTCTTCTTTTTTTCTATGAGGCTTTTTTTTTAGGATTTTCTTTTTTTTTTTTATTTATACATACAAGCTTGGGTGCAGGTCGAGAGGCTTGGGGCAGCGAGAGGGTTCACCAGAGACAGAGCAGGGAGCAGAACAGGCAGAAATACACTGCTGAGGGGAGCAGCGGGCAAGGCAGGAGAGGTCTGCCGCGCCATGTGGGATTCTCCCTGGCCGGGTGTCGAACTTGCGTCGCCGCTGCCGACAGCTCCACAGCGCGGCGCTTAACCGCTGCGCCACAGGGGAGGCCCTCTATGAGGCTTTTTTAAGACTCCAACATTTAGTCATGATTCTATAGTGTTTGTCTTGATCTGACGTTTCATTTAGCATAATGCCTCCAAGGTCCAGCCACATGTCTCATCATAACAAAGGTGTAATCTGAAACTGGCCTCTGTACATAGAAGGCAGGGAGAGGTAGAAGAAAAAACAGATCTCTTTAAATTGGTACGTGACATTTTTTAATAACCAAGGGAATTTACATAGAGATCTTGTCCTGAGTGGTCCCAAGACAAGTAGTTTTTCTCAACGGCTCTCCTAAGTCTTAAAAATAGGTTATAATAACATGCACCATCTAGATGGTCTTAGCAATGTGTTTTATCTCAGAGATAAGCCCTGGGCAGCTTCTGGAAACTGGGAAGTCAAGTGAAATGGACATTGTCTGGGGGAAGTGATGGTGGTGGTGAGGAGTTGCTAATGCACCACGTTTAGTTCCCAGGTCAATAGGTAGTCACATTCTTTTGAATGCCTTCCTCAATACTATGCTGTCACAGATTTCCTTATTTTTCATAACTGAATAATATTCCAGTGTGTGTGTTCAAACAAATACATTGGTCTTTATCCATTGATCTATTGATGGACATTTAGGTTGTTTCCATGTTTTGGTTGTTTCAAATAATGCTGTAATGAGCATAGGGGTGCAGGTAGCTTTTCAAATTAGTTTTTCATTTCCTTTGAATAAATACATGGAAGAAATTGCTGGATCATATTGTGCACTATTTTCCATAGCAACTGCACCATTTTACATTCCCACTTACAAAGAGGAAGGGTTACTTTTCCTCTGCATCCTTTCAGCATTTGGTATCTCGTCTTTTTGACAACAGCTGTTCTAACAGACATGAGGAGATACCTGATTGTGAGTGATTAACTTGAATTTCCATAATGGCTAGTGATCTTGAGCATCTTTTTATGTGCCTATTGACCTTTCAAGGCAACATTTTAAAATCAGTTAAAATATTACTTAATGCATAGATATTTGTTGATATTTGTCAAAGAAAAGCTGCTAAGGTAAACCCAGAATTAATGAAAATTATTTCTTGTAGGGGATGGGTGCGAATGGTATTGAGGGCAGTTTGATAGCTCCAAGCCATTATCCAGAATGGAATTTTGCTATTTTGTGTAGGCAAAAGTTTGAATAAACCTCTTTTCCCAAAATATAGGACATTTGAGAAATGGGAAAAACTTTGGAAACTTTCCACCGTTTCAACCATGGAGAACTAAAAAAAAAAAATCAGACTCGGTACCCATACTTTAACAAAGCTCTAAAGGTGACTGTGATAAGTGTTTGGCAAGCGCTTGGCTTGAGACACGTGACATGCATGAGACTCAAGGCGAAGAGAAGATGGGTATGCATGTGAGACAGAGTATGGAGCAAAAGTTTTCTCTAGAAATAGGGACCTTTTTTAGAATTAAAATTCTTTTTTTTAAGATTTATTTTATTTATGCATTCAAACTGGGGTGCAAACCAGAGGTGGGGGTGGTGGTGAGAGGATTCACAAGAGACAGAATGGGGAGCAGAACAGGTAGATCGGCCAAAACACACTGCTGAGGGGAACAACGGGCCAGAGAGGAGAGGTCTATGGCGCCATGTGGGAGGCTCCCTGGGATCGAATTCGTGCTGCAGTGGCTCTGGATAGCCCTATAGTGCTGAGGCTCAACCTGTTGCACAAACAGGGAGGCCCGGAATAGAGACTTTTTATTAAGACCCCCCCCCAATGATTCCAAGGTACATGCGCTGTGGACTACACTAGGGAATTGTTGCCTCTAGAATGACAGAGACTAAACTTGTGGATTCTGAAGTCAGTTTCTGAAAACTATTTCCTTCCTGCACAACATTTAGCAAGTTGTCTGTTAAACTCTTAAGAGAAAGCCCATTTTGTTCATTCTAAAGGTCCGGCCATCTGTGTGCACAAAGGAAAAGAAAGTAGACTTTTATAGAGCTCAAAATTATCTTTATTTTTTTATACTATTTTTTTAAAGATTTGTTTATGTATGCATGCAAGAGCTGGGGTGTAGGTCAAAGGTGTGTCTCCCCACCAGAGACAGAGTGGGAAGCAGAACAGATTGATTGAAATACACTGCTGAGGGGAAAGGCGGGTGAGACAGGAGAGGTCTGAGGTCTGCTGCGCCATGTGGGAAGCTCCCCGGCTAGGGATGGAACTTGGGCTGCAGTGACTCTGGATGGCTTCATAGTGCTGTGACTTAACCCCTTGTGCCATCAGGAAGGGCCTCCTGGGGCTGTTTTTTTGTGACTTTCCTCCCCTTTTTGTGAGCGTGCATTCTATGACGGTCTTCTGTATCTCAATTTCCTTGTCTGGAAAATGGCTAATAATACAGAATGATCATTTGTTGTTATGGGAGTGGAAGGTATGTTAGTAAATGTAAAGTGTTTGAAATATAAATGCTCAACATTCAATTACAATTATAGGGCCTCATTTTTAGTTAGAACTATTAGCTACAAAGTAAATGAAAAGCGATGGATTTTAATTTATAAAACTATCTTTGACCAGTGTATAATGTCCAAATTGCTGCTGATATTGGAAGATTTCAAAACTTTGACAGGCTTTTAACAGGGTATATGGTCCTATTTTTGTATATCCTATTATTTGACACTAATCTAACAAGTTTATTTATATCAAGATGTCTAATCTTCGGGGCTGATTATAGCTTCAGAATTGAAGTGCCAGCAGAAAATTTGCTTTTTGAAAAATGAAGTTTGCAACAGATGCATGATTAAGAAAATAAATTTCTTAAGATAAACAATTTTGGGGTCATTCTATGTCCCCTAAAATCTCTTATCTGATTTAAACTCCTTAGTAAATAAAAATATTTGTTTTAAGGTTGGCAACAAACTTGGAAGTTTTCAACAGATGCAATCTTAAATAGCTCTGGGATATTTCATATATGTGAAAGAAAGCAAAATAAAAAATAGCAACAATCTTCTCAGGGTTTTATAAAATGATAGAAGATGCTACTATTTGCTTAGATATGGGTTTCTATCTGATACTGTTTACAGCGATACTTCTGAGGCCAGCATTTATGATCACCAAGACATCATGCATATACGGATCAAGTATTATGGTGAAAATCCTTGATTTCAATTTATCAGGGACACAAGTGCAGTTCTCAATCTTGCCGATACTGCCACAACTGCCATCTTCTCCTGTGTGATTTGAGAGGATGTGAAAGCAGAGAATTGTGCTGTCTCTGCCCCTCCCCACACACCATCAGCATAGTGAGAAAAATAATTTAGTGCCATACTAGATGGATTTTTATGTTCTGGTACCTTCTATCATTAGTGCTTAATGTTATCTAAAAATATGTTTTTACATTAAGATTAGGAACTATCTTAGCCACTACAACATTTCCTTTTCTTTACAAATATATGGCCAAGCAATATTTGCAAATCCTTTGAATTGAAGGATTGATAACTTCTCTGTGTCTTAGGTCTGGTTTTGCCTTTCATGGAGCTCCAGGTGGGATCACAAAGGAAAGTGCTTTGTCAGATCTTTTATGACCTAGAGTGAATCTTTTTTTTTTTTTTTTTTTTTTTTTAGCAATGGAGGCTGAAATTGAGTTGTTTATTTAGAGAGCAATGAAATTCTCTGGGAAGAATTTAAGCACAGGAGTGTTATGATCTACACTGTTAATCAACAAGTATTTGACTTACCCTTAAAAACTGACATTTTTTAGGATTTCTCAGCCTCTCTCTTCCCCAGGCTATTCATTCTAATAGTTTTACTTTCTATCCACATATCAATGACTAGAAATGTTGTAATTTCAATCCCAAACTCTTTCCTGAGATACATATCCATATAATCAGCTGGCTATTGATCATCTCATCTTAGCTATCGCTTAGCTACCCCTATGCAACTAATCTTTGCTTCTCTTTTCTCCTAAAGTGATGCTGCCTTAGAAGGAATTTCTTATCTCAGTGAAGGATGCAACCATCCAATTTCTCTAAGCAAACATCAGGCCAACTTCTACTTAATTATGCTCCAGCACACACACATATGCATTCAATCTCTGATTGTCTTCATGTCTGCTGTCACTATCTTCATCTTCACTGCTACTCTAGAAGCCTCCCACACTTCCCTGGACTCTGGTTTTATTCCTTTCCAGTGTTCTAACTGCAGCTAGAGAGACCTTTTTAAAACACAATTTAGATCATACCATTCCTCTTCCCAAGTCCTTTGTTGCCTTTTAAACAAACAACTCAGCAAACAGCAGTTCTCACTGTCTTCACAGCTATCCACCCTTCTCCCCACTTTCACCAGGCTAGCTTCTATTAAACATTAAATTTTGAGTTTGTTCATTATTTCCTTTGGGAAGTCTTCCCTAAATTTCTCAGACCACACCAACTATACCTCTGTTCTCATAGCTCTCTCCGCTTACCCTTAAAAAACATTTGTTTAACTTTATATGAACTTGTCTGACTTTTTCGTTATACTGTAAGTTCCTTAGTAGAGGAGACTGCGTTTAGTTCAGCATTGTATCATCAGTACCTAGGAGATGTTCTGCAAATATTTGAAAACAAATATAAGCTAAATCATAAGAGCTAAATCACCTCAAGCAAAATAATCAGCACTGTTAAGTAGTGTGTACTGTAGCAACAGAATTAAACATAAAATGGGAAAAATTTTATATTTAAAATTCTGTGACCTTGAAGGACAGAATTATGAACTGTTACTGGCAACATATGATTCTTGCAGTATTTGATGTTGTTTTTGGAGTTGATGGGTTTGATAATGGGGTCCTTGGGTTCACTCTGAGAACAAAGTTTCACCAGAGCTCCCCTTTGGTGCCACACAGTGAGTTTCTCCACAACACAGAGACATTAGATATACTTAAACAGGTTTATAAGGAAAAGGGATAGGAAAGTAAAGAACGCTTGCACAGACACAAGCGGGCAGGAAGAGCTGCCCCCAAAAGGACAGGTTTGCTAAGAGAGAAACCTGCATGGTTGCAGGCAGGTGGGCAGCCCTGAGGAGAGCTGCCTCTGCTGAGGGAGGTCAGTGAAGAGAAGACCCAGCATGGTACTGGCCATGGGGCCGGCAGGCAGGCCCCTCCCTGCAGAGGGACAGAGTTGGTGAAGAAAAACACCTGTATAGGCACAGGTGGGCGGAGGGATAGCTGCCCCATGTTCTTGCAGGGATGACACTGATATAGTCCTCTTTCAATCGGGAGGGGCTCATCTTCAAGGGTGGCTTCTCTGTTACTGACTTACTAGAATTTGGAAGGATACTAGAGAGTCTACAATGGGCTCAATCTCCTTATCTTCACTTCCGCCCGGCAGTCTGATACCTGCTTGAGTCTGCTTTTGTGATCTAGGCATTGGTATAGTTGGGACAATGGTTATGCTAATCCCTTCTACCTCTACCTCTTTGTCTGAGTCTGGTTCTAACCTTATTTTAAGTTGTATTTCCTTCATCATATTAACAGCCTCAGCATCACTTCTAGCAATGCCATATAAGTAATGCACGCTTAACTTATTGCACCACTGAGCACCGTGATTCTTGCTATATTCAGAAGAAATTGGAATGAAGCGTATAAAAAGCATAAAAAGGATGATTCATTCATTTGTTAACAAAATACTAATGAGGACCTTCTGGGTGCTAGGTCTCATGAGGTGTTTGGAAAGTGAGGTAATTAACATCTGATGATTTTTCTCCAGGGGTTCAAAGTCAAGTGGGTGATAGACTCACAGAAAGCTGCTGCCGCTGGAGGAGACACAAAGGAAATTCAATTCAGCCCCCTCAGTTTATGGAGGAGATCTGGATGATTTCTACAATGTCTCCCAAATTACTCAATAGTTGCATAAAGAGAACGTTTTTCCCTTTATGCACCCACACATTCCCCCCCCTTCAATTAATCTAACTTCTTAGAAAGAGAATACCGCACCAGTGACAGCATGAAATCTCAGCCAACATAGCTCACCTGGGAGGCAATAAAGTCTATGGTCTGCCGAATTGGCCTTGGAGGCAGCTGTCAAATTTCTACTTGAGAACTTGGCATCATAAATGCTTTAGGGGAGAGAAGAAAAGGCTATCTGCATGAAAGAGTTAAAAGAGATCATTAATTAAAATCATCCAGCTATGTTAGCAAGACACAGAAAGAATTTGATTATGCAATTGCTTGACTCAAGCACTTCATTGACTAGAAACTGGTTTTCAGGGAGTCTGGTATTATTAAATTAAGATGGGGTTCATTTTTAATGGCTGTTTTAGGAATATCAGTGAAGTTGAAATCGGGCAGAAGGGGTGTCTAGTCCCTTCGTGGTCGCCAACTGAAATCGGGCAGAAAGGGGCTCAAATGCCCAGGCTCTGCGGCAAGAGCCACCAAAATGCCCCAAGAGGCCAAAAGGCCAAATACAACAAAGGACAGTGCCTGATGAGAGGACAGGGCACTGCCTGTGGGTTCTCACCCGCGCGCACAATTGCAGGAGACTTCAGGCTACAGGAACAACAGCAGCAAACATGGGGTTTATTGTACAAACGGGGGAAACAGAGAGCTCGCTGCGGCCTCAGGTGGCGGCCGCCTCACCCAGAACGCAGCGGGGACGGCAGCTCCTTGGGAGGTGCTGGGTGACACCCACAAACAGGCCTCTGAGACACCAGGCCCAGGGCCTCAGGGGCTCCTTTCAGGCTACATCAGAGACAGCACCGGAGGCCCAGTCTCTGCAGAGCCCTTCGGCTTCTCTTCCTCCTCGGAGGGCGGCTGCTGGTGCTTCCTTTCTTCTTTCTTCTCTTCTCAGGGGCCAGGAACTGACTTCTCTCTTCTCTCTCTGGAGTCTGGAACCGTCGTCTTCCTTCTCCTGGGGGCTGGTCGTGTCGTGTCTTCTCCTGTTTGGTTCAATCTTTTCCCCCCTCTTCGGTTCAATCTTTTTCTCCTTTTTTTCCCTCCTTTTTCTCCTTCTTTTTCCTCTCTTCGGTCCAATCTTTTCCTCTTCGGTTCAATCTTTTCCTTTTCCATCCATCTTCCCCCCCCCCCAGAGTACCATCCATAAGTCTGATTGGACCATATTCAATCCTGGAGCTGATTGGACCGACCCATCAGCTCCTAGCACCTGATTGGTCCATACAAAAACGGCAGTTACTGGGCAGGAGCAACTGCCATAACTGATTCCGGAGCAGCGGGATAAGAGGCCTCACCGCTCCTGCAGGCACCCAAGCTGCTAAGGCAGCTCGGTTCCAGTAACAAAGTGACCATTTATGCACATTTCAATGTGGTAATGTCCAAGATAGCCAATGGGTTTGCCCTGGTGAAGTAAGAAAATGGCCTGTCAAAGGCTGTTTTTCTTGGATGAAGCAGGACTTATTCACAGGGTGTGTTCTCCACCAGAGGAGACAAGGACAGGGCAGGCTAGAATTAAACGTTGAAAATACCTACATCTTCGAGTCAGAAAACCAGAAATGCTCACTTATGGAAGATGGTCTGTGCCTTAAATATCTCAGTTCTATTCACTTGTCACCTGTTTCCTGGAGCTCTGAACAGTCATAGGTGGGGCTCCACATGTGCTGTTTTTATATTTTGGGGAACCTCTCATGGGTGAACAGTTAGTTATGTTACAGAGGTTACAGTTTGGCCACTGATGATGTTTGCTATAACCTTATACTATTGAATATACACACATATGCATGTACATTATTACATATACACATCACTATTACATTTAAGTGTTACTATTCAATATACATATGTACACTATAGTAACTACTAGGAGTAATTTGCTAATAAATCAGAATATTCTTTAAACTCTGGACTTGATATACCCTCCCTGAGGGAGGGGAAACAATGTTTTTCTTTTCCTGGCTATTTGGGAGAGAGGCAATGTTACTGTTCCTTCCCGTTGAAAATCAAGGTTTTGGCATCACATCTCAGAAACTCAAACAACTTTAAATTTATACGTTGGTCTCATGTGATCTGGACTGGAATGCAGTAGAATTTAAATTAGGCACATTCACCACCAAGAAAATCAAAACACCTGCATTTTCTAATTATGTGAACACCTAGGCTTGGATGATAGGTTATGGGAGAAAATCTCTAGGCAAGAGTTGGGGCATGCATTTTCATTGCTCATAGCACTTGTTTTCTTTAATCTACATTTGAAATGTGTGTGTGCTTTTCTCCTACTCCTCCCTGTACTGAGTGTAAGTATCTGATCGTTTGTTGCTTTCTATTCTCTACTAGTTTCTGGTACATGAGGCTTATTTCCCTCTCTTAACTGTCAGCTTCTAGAGATAAGGAATTAACAAACAATACATTGAAAAGGATATAATAACTTCTTTTATTATGATGTGTTGCATTTGAAGTTTTTTTATGTTGTTATAAAAATATATATGATTGGAACTTATTTACAATTTCCTGAAACTTGGGATTATGTGTATATTACTTTTCCAAATCCTCTCTATGAGTCTATAGTGGAACCCGGATTAGAGGTCAGAGTCTGACTCCAGGTGTGGATTCTTCCTCCTGTCAGACTCTTGTAAACCACAGTCCTCCTGTGTCAGCCCCTGTGCTCCAGTAGTTAGCAGAGGGTCACCTGTGGTGATTATGAAACAAATATTTGTGGAATTGACATGGATGCTCCTGTCACCTTGTTCACTGAATCTAGTAAGCAGACCTTCAAAGAAAGCAGAGAGCAAAACAGTCACATCATCAAAGTGGATTACCCTGGACTAGAATGCCACACATGGCTTTCCTCACCACTTGCAGCTTGAAAGAGCAAGACTTAAAATGACCCCAAATTGATTCTGCTTACATGGGACAAAGAATTCAAAGTAAGTATTGCCAAATCACTTTGAAATAGCTGGAAATGAATTTGGGTCCAACTGAGTAGAAATTCAATTTTGGCATCCACTCAGCTCAGAAATCAGGTCAGTTGTTTTAAATTGTGTCCAAGGAAAGCCGAGTGTCACAGGTGATTATCTTCAAATTTCCACAGCATCCTAGGGGACTCAACTTTAGCTTTAGAGTGCTTTCCCTGAGAGCACTTGCACAAGCATTGATTAGCCTTGTTCTCTGCTTGGTGTCTGTATTTGCAGGACTTACTCCAGGGCACACTATCCCCAGGTTTTCCCAGGTCATTTTAAAATCTCATTTCCCTACAGCAACAATTCTTTATTTACATAACCTTCTTGGACAGACAAGTCATCATTCTTGTTGTTTGGAAGGAGGCAGCCAATTATGGATTTTTATATTCAGGGTTTTGAAACATGACATTTGAGACAAGCTAACTTTCATCTGCAGATCCCTAAGGCATAGTCTAATTACCAACAATGTACAATGCCCACTGCCTTGCAGAGAACTCGAGTAAATGCTCTATGTCGACCAGAGACATAAATAATAGATCATTAACGCATGAGCCAGCATTTATTGAGCACCAGAGAGTGTTAGATGTGCCTCAGGATGGTTAAAAAAAAAAAAGGGGGTGAAGCATCTCGAAGGATTCTCCTATTGTCTGGATGGGGCCAATTCCCATCCGGTTGTAGTGAAGCCTTTAAGGGTTACCAGCGTGTGCCCTGCTCACATTATAATAAAATTCCCATGTCACCCTTCCATTGGAGGGGTAGCAACAAGTACCCTGAGGGGAGCAGAGTTGAGAGGATGCTGCTTGTATAATAAAGAGGAGATGAGAAGAACAGAGATCAAACCCCTGTAATGGGAGTTCTTTTTTTTTTTTTATTTATTTATACATACAAGCTGGGCTACAGGCCAGAGGTGTGGGGCGGTGAGAGGGTTCACCAGAGACAGAGTGGGGAGCAGAACAGGCAGATCAGAAGTACACTGCTGAGGGGAGCAGCGGGCAAGGCAGGAGAGGTCTGCCACGCCATGTGGGATTCTCCCCGGCCAGGCGTCGAACTTGCGTCGCTGCTGCCGACAGCTCCACAGCGCAGCACTCAACCGCTGCGCCACCGGGGAGGCTGTAATGGGAGTTCTTGATGAGAGGTTGAAGACCAGCTCTATTGGCCGCCGACACAATTACTGTCCAGACCATCCTTCAACAAGTCCCCACTGAGAAAGGAGGTAATTCCCTTTTGTGAAAGTTACACAGCCCTTCATCTGTACATCACCCAGTACAAGGGCTTTGTCTATTCTTTTCTTTGCTCGCCTTGGAATAGTTGACTGCTTAACATCATGACCTTGTTACCTTCCTGCATCCTGGCAATTCCTGCTATAGGAAATGCACAGTGCAATTGACCTAGGCAATTGATCAGGGCTCTTATATCATCTGGGATGCTTTCAGTTGAAAAAACGTCTTTCAGGTTTTCATGGTTCTGATATGGCCTTCTGAAAGGCTAACTACTGTCCAAAAAATGATCATTTTATTGAATAACTTGTCAACCATTTATTCATTCAACAAGTATTGATCAAATACCTACCTTGTTGCTTGGTACTGCGTGAGTGCTGGCAAAAGAGCAGTGAGCAAAAAAACAAAATAGCACAAAACTAAAAACCCCGAGACCCATAAAACCAAAAGACTCAAAAATCACTGACCTCAGGAAAATTAGGTAAATCTATAGATTATAATCTGCTACATGATATTAAGCCCTAGGGGGTAAAAAAACAAAGCAAGAAAGAGAGGGAAAAGGAATTTGTATGGGGGTTGCAATTTTAGAAAGATTAGCCAGGAAAATTTTCCTAGGAGACATTTGAGTTAACACTTTGTGGTCCGCTCACGTATTAGCAATGTTTTTGTCACCAGTATCAGGTGGCCGCTCACGTATTAATACGTGTTCATCTAGTCTCCAGTTTTTCATGCCACGGTGGATTTATTTGGAACTATTAGGAGCTATTTCTTTAATTGTACTCAGTCTAGAGCTTTACACATTGTTTTGGTGAAAGTGTAAGGTGTTTTATGAGAGATATTACAGTTTTTTTAATATCCAGTAGTTCAGGAGTTGTGTGTGTTTTATAGAATGCTTATACCATTCATGTGGTGACATGGAAAATGGCCGGCCCCAAGGGCTGGTAAATTTAAAAGGCACCGGCACATAAAGTGTTAAGACTGGAAAAAAGTGAGGGAGTGAGTCATAAAAGCTATGTGGATGAAGGACATTCTGGACAAATGAATGCACTAGTTCTGAAGTTGGAGTATGATTGGAATGTTCTAAAAACACCCAAGGAGTCCAGACTGCTTGAGTGAAATGAGGGAGGGGAGAGCAGAAAGGAGGGTTGGAGGGAGAATTGAGTAAGAGGGAGCACGTTGAAGGCTAGGCAGAGTAGATGGGACTTTTAGGCCCTTGAAAGGACTTTAGCATTTACTCCAGGAGAGAGGAGAGTCAGTGCCATCTGTTACATGGAAATTTTCATTTAATAAAATTCTTGGAGAGCAGATATGAAGAAACAGTGGAATGGCTAAACGTTTAGGAAATGAAAATAATTGATGCCTATTTATGCGGAAGCACATTTCTATAAATAGGTCACTGAGACTTATCTGCTATGCATTCAAATCTTGCCTTTTCTCCAGTTCCTGATACAACCGTTTGTTTCACTCCATTCCTGGATTCAGAGTCTGTTCCAATGTCATCTATTCAGAGAAGCCTTCTATGACTATTCTACCTGAGTTAACAGTTCATTTAGATGAGCTTATATACAGGTTAAATACATTTATTCATTTGATATACCAGGATTGTTACAAGCGTATTCTTAAAGAATCCTGAAAACTGCAATTATTCCCTGATTTTTTTCATGAAATTATGATGAATAACAAAATAAGGACACCTAGAAAACAGTCACCTACACTGAGAAATAGCATAACATAGTAGGCAAATTTATTATACTCATCTTTGAGGTTCATTAAATATCAAGTTCATTAAACAAAAAAGTCGTATCCTATATATTATACATATACTATAGAGTTATATGTGGAAAATATCTAGTACACATACACATATGCATGTCTACAGCTGCATAGAGATATACACACGGAGAAACACGAAGAAAACTTCTCGCATAAGTTAACTTCAGACACACAAGCAAATGCCTGGATCGTTGGTTCCTGAGTTTCATTTTGTGTCACTGGCAGTTCTGACTGGCCACTGACTGCTCTCCCCCAAAGGTGGTGGGATTACAATTCAACTCAGATTTTCACAAGGCTCTCAGGTGCTACCAAATAGTAGTTCTATAATCCATGGGCAGTTAGCATACACTCTCATTCTTTTGGAACCCAAGGTCAAGGTAATTTTTCCCTATTAGAAACACATCTGATACTTGCCTCATATATAGGAAAGGTCACAGAGAAATGAGATCCTTCTGGAATACAGTCCCATGCTATGTTTGGTTACACCAAAGCCTTACTCTCCACTAAAGAGAAGAGGGGCCTCTGTAATTGCTTCTTTTCAGCCCTGTTCTAAATGATACTTGTAGGTACTTCTGGACCCTTGGCTTGATAGACATAATAAAGTGTTGAAATGGAAGTGGGAGCAGAGAGTGGAGAATGGAGGTAATGAAGGGGAATGTTCACTTCTGCTGTACCTTTATGGCACACTGTTAATATGCTTTTACTTGTTGTAATAAAAAATTCAGTTAATAAAAGTAAGCACTAAAGATACTTTCCAAATTATGACAACATTTCAAGGTACACATGACCTTTCATGTCCTTAAAGCACTTGGTCAAGCACTTGACTTGCTGCTGCTAGCACCTAGAAAATATAGTTATGGCCATTCCTCAAGACTCATTACCAATTTTGCAGCATAGAAAGAGATATTTTGGTGTTCACATAAGTCTTTGAAAGATGTTGAGCTTTCACAGATATTCTTTTAAAATGAGGTAATTTTAGAAATAGAAGCTTTTGGGTACTTTAGTCAAGTAAGTTTGAACAATTAAAAAGTTACTTGGATTGAAACTGGGTTAATAAAAACTGACTTTCAGAGCTAAAAGAATCACAGGGAAAGGAAAGCAATTTGACTTTGGAATTTCCCAGGCATTTTTTTTTTTAAGATTTATTTATTTATGCATACAAGCTGGGGTGCAGGCCAGTGGTGTGGGGCGGCGAGAGGGTTCACCAGAGACAGAGAGTAGAACACGCAGATCATCGGAAATATACTGCTGAGGGAGCAGCGGGCGAGGCAGGAGAGGTCTGCTGCGCCATGTGGGAATCTCCCCTGCCGGGTGTCGAACTCATGTCACAGCTGCCAACAGCTACACGGTGCAGTGCATAACCCGCTGCGCCACCAGGAAGGCCCTCCCAGGCATTGTTTGACTCTTGAGACATTTCAACATCTTCTTCTGCATTGATTCTTCAGGATCACAAGTGTTATCAACCACCTTGGTCTTATGACTGTATATTAGTTTAACGAACAAGGGAAAATATACCCTGCTAATATGCCATATGGATCAACCCCTGAGGTAAAGGAGGCATGTGGGGTTCTTATTCTTGGCATTCAATTTAAGCAAGACTTATTCCTCATTCTTAATAGTTTCTTGAGATATTAGGATAATACTTTGAAAATGGATCAGCTTCTACTTTTTTTGTGATGAAAAAATTTATTTTTAGAATTAGCCAGCTGGACTCATTTTAGATGATCCCAGTTTTGCTGGCAACACCCAAATCATCTAGTTGGGAGTCAGTGGAACATATGCCTTCTTTTCTCCATCAGATCTAATCAGGGTGCTGACCTTGGCCACGTCAATGGCATAGAGCTTCTCACGCCTGTTTGATCTGGTGCTTGAACACAAGTGTATTTTAGTCTTCTGCCTCCTCCATGGCTAAGTCAGTGATTAGGGAGAACTTGATGATGGCACAGTGACCAGCTTGTTTCTCCAAGGATATTGGGGTGGCCTCCAGAGCTGCATTGTCTTGGGACTCCAAACGATGGAGGATCTTCTTCTTTTATGGCAGTAGAGCCTTGCAGCACTGCTTTCTCAACCTTCAAACTTCTAGTTTTGTTTGGTTTCAGGAGGGTCAGAGGTCTCCTTTGTTTTCAGGTCATCTTCATGAAAAGGTTCAACCTACTGCTTAATAAATGGTCATTAGGTTGCCACTTCTCATTTTATCATGAATCTCTCTCCCTCTCTCTTGCTTCCCCCACCATTCTTTCCATATATATATTTCTAGATAAAGCTGTGTAAGACATTGCTGAGTTTTCAAGATGGCTTTGGAAAAATTGAATTCTATTTTTGTCTCACATTGATTAATTGCTCTAGGTTTCAAAGAGCGGGGTATTTCCTGCTACTTAACTTGAAAAAAATTAAAAGCATGCCTGAACAAACAGGGAGTTCGTAAAGTGAAAGGAAGGAAAAAGGAAAGAAGCAGTAATCCTCATTGGAACCGTATTCCTTTAGAACCAATAATTAGTGTGTCTTAGCGTCTTCCCACACTAATTTTCTTGAGTTTGGATTCCTACTTTCTAATTTCTCTCCCAAATTGGAACACATGGCGATAATTTCAATTTTAAATCATGGATACCATATCTATGTTTAAAATTTGGGATATTTTTCCTGTGTTTTCAAGTCCCTGACAGTGTTGACAAAGGTTCGCTTTATTCTCTCATTCAAGCTGCATTTTGGATTTTGCATAGGACTCCAGTGCTGTCATTATCCGTACAAGGATAGAATGTCAGTAGTGATGCCTACACCAAAATGTCAAGCATTTTGCATGGTTGCCATTGCTGGGGCAAAGTAACCCCATAATGAATGTTATTTTCCTTTTAGTAAGTCTTCTTCAGAGAGGATATAACAAAGACCCATTTTTAATTCAAATATCAGGCAATTAATATGTAAGCAAAGAGTTTCTATTGTAACCAGGCTGAATACAAAGTCCGGTGAAGGTGGTGCCCCCTGGAGGCTGATGAGAATGAATAGCCTCAGGGAAAATGCTAAGTTTGCAGTTTGGGGTGGAGAGTTTGATGAGAAATAAAAGGGACTGAAGGAGAAGGGGAAGTCAGTGGTCATGATGCAGGAATAGAGGAATGAGTCGCCCTGATGTAGGAAAAGAAAAAGCAGTTGTTATGCTGAAGGAATAGAGGAAGCAATCACCATGATGTATGAAAAGAAGGAGCAAAATGTAGCTGCCAAGATTGAGAGTTTGGAAATCAGAGGCCAGAAGTTTTGAGCCGCTGGGATGCAGAGTTTTGGATTAAGTGTTTTTGGAATCTTCGGTGACTTTGGGGGCAGTGACTTTGGAGGCTTTGCAAATAGCTGAGCGATGGAAACTGCTCCCAGTTTTGTCTTTACTGCAGCCGGAGGAAGAAGGCAGAGGCCCAAAGTGGGCGCCTTCCTAAAATGTGTGAGTGCAGTTTCCTGGGCTGTCTGGCCGCTGTAGTTGCTGTTTGCATTGTTGTTGTTGGCTTGGTGCTGTGCTGTGGCACCATGGCAGTTTCAGGAACATCTCCAATTGTGTTCTGTGTCGTCCTCGTGAGTTGTAACCTTGCCTATACTCTGGCTGTTGCATGTCTGCAGAAGCAGGAAGATGCCATTGTGGAAACGTGGGCTGTTGTTTGGAAGAGGAGCTCCATGTCACCAGTGGTGGGAAGACGCCACATTTGTTAATTTTCTGGGACTTAAAGGACTGGACATTTCTTTAAATAAGGTAAACGGCCATATGTTGACTTTAGTAATTCTTTGCTTTTTCCTGTCTGTTAAATAAATCCCATTGTTACTGTTCCCTAAGCCTGAGTAGTCTTGCAATTGTGCGCATGGGTGCAAAACCAAGGCAGTGACCGGTAAGCAATTTGGGCACTGCCTTTGTCCAATTTTGAAGCCCCATTTGCCTGGTATCACTATGACAAAAATTCAGAAATTTAAAGCAATGTACTTATACTGTTCCTAAACACTCTTAAAATCTTCCAGTCTGTTATTTATCTCATTATGCTCCCTCATATTGTTTGAGAAACGTTTGGTAAAAGTTATTTCTTTCATTTTCTTATCTTTTTTGTATTTTTTTGAAGTTACTGTTTTACAGATGATTTATTTATATTGACTTTTGTGGTTCCTAAACATCACAAGATTTTATTTATGCATTTAAATCTTCTGGGACTCCACCAAAGTTATTGCTTTCAAAGCAGTCAATATTCATCCTTTTGATAGCGGTGAATTTCTAGAGGGTTTTCCATATGGTTCTTGGAGCCAGTGCATTTTCCTTCAATTTCATCTTGGAAAGATTTAGGGCTTAAGGATAGTCATAAAAAAAGAAGAAAGAGAAAGAGCCATTCATCCTAGGTGTGACTAAAACCATTAAAAATTAGAGTGGTTTTCAAAGATTATTTGCATTTAGTGCTTTGTAATTTAAAAAAAATCAGGAAATAGGGTATTTGACATTATTAGTTTGCTAGATATATAAAAAGGTGCAAATCTGCTCTGAGACAACAATTGACTATTCCAAATCACATCTTCATTCACGTTCCTGGCAAAAGTGGTTGGGGTAATTGTCTTTGATGGCTACATCTGAAAATGTTAAATATGAGGTCTTAAAGCATTTGAACTGGTAGGTTTGATTTTGGTATGTTAACTCCTCAATGTCTCATTAAAAAATACTTCTCCTAAAATTTATCCTTCCATAAATGGGGATGAATTAAACCAATCAAAGGTTTATACCTATGGCTGTTTCTGAACCTTAAAATTCATTGATTGTTCAATAAAAAGTAAGTAAAGTGAAGTTTTAACAACCTATTCGAAGACCAAGCAAACACAACTCTGGTTTTTCTAAACAGGGAAAAAATACTGAGAACAAAAAAATCCAGATTGTATTTTATTATTTTAATTTTTTAAAGATTTACTTATTTATGCATACAAGAGCTGGGGTATAGGCCAGAGGTGTGGGGCCTTGAGAGGATTCACCAGAGAGTGGGGAGCAAAACAGGCAGGTCTACTGAAATCCACTGCTGAGGGGAGCAGCAGGTGAGGACAAGAGAGGCCTGCTGCACCATGAGGGTCAGCTCCCTGGCCAGGGATCCAGATGGTGCTGCAGTGGCTCTGGATAGCTAGTGGCGCTGGATAGCTGAGACTTAACCCCTTGTGCCACCAGGGAGAACTACAAGATTATATTTTATAGGAAGACCCAAGGGTGTTGCAATAAAAGGTGGAAAATCTCTCTGCCAAGTCAACAGCATCTCTAAGGGGCCATGATCAGCTAAATGTCCCCAAGGGAACAAGTTTCAGTGGCACTGAAAGCAATTGATGTCTGTCATCTGAAATGATTCCCCAAACCACTGGGTCTTAATAATAGGGTCTTGTTCAGATGTGGTTGCCATTTATACTTTGTGTTCCTGATTTGCATAAGTATGTCCTCATGATTCATGGATTCTGTATTAGCGGATTTGCTTATTGGCTAAAATTTACTGGTAATTCCCATATCAATTGTCACAGTGCTTTTGTGGACAATTGCAGACGTGCAGAGTAGTGAAAACTGAATTATACACTGTAAACGTTAGCAGCTAAAGTTGAACAAGTTGAGGTTTCAACTCTCCCATTGTAAATAAGTGTTCTTTTTGTGTTCTATTTAGTGCTACATTTTTCACATTTTTGTGCATTTTGTTGGTGCTTCACTGTTTAAAATGACTCCCAGGTGTTGTGTTGAAGTGTTCTTGGGTGTTTCTACTGCAAGAAGGCTGTGATGTGCATTGTAGAGAAAATAGGTAGGTAATCTTCATTCCCATGGCTTACACAGTTTGTGGATGGGCTCTTAGGTTGTTTCTAGTTCTTGGCTATTGTAAATGGTGTTGCAGTAAACAGGGGGTGTATGTATCTCTCTCTTTGAATTGGTGTTTTTGTATTTGAGCAGTAAATACCCAGAAGTGGGAAACTGACATATCTCTCCTTATTAAATAAAAGACACAAGGCATTACAGAGATTATGAAAATTCCCTTTGTCCTGTAACCAAATAATCTAAAAAAAAAGGAAGTTCTACATTCCCTGCCCCACCCAGCAAAGGGTGGAGCTGAGCTTCAGGAGGTGGGGGGGAAGATAGAAAGGACTTGGGAAGAGAATACTTGGAGGAAGCACGTGGAACAGAGTCAAGTGAAGAAGTTGCGCTTGATTCTTGGACTTGCACCAGGGACTGAGGGTACATGGAAAGAGACACTTGAAAGAGACAGAGACGTGGGGAGGCTGACAATGGAAGCCGTTACATTGACTTGTACTTTAAAATTGCTCCTTTACTTCCAGACCTACTGGGTTCCTTCTACCCCTTTCCTATGGCTCTCTACCAGAAGGTGCCTAAGATTTTTGGCAAGTCATTGGGTCTCAGTGATCCACTTTGGACCAACCTGTTTAGCTGGGCATTTACCCATGAGGGAATGAGTAACTTTGGGTGTTTCGTTTGGAAACTATCTTCTTTCTCTTCTCTCTATATTGAAGGTCTTGTACACTAAGAGGATGTTTTATCTTTATGTGGTGGATGACAGAACTTATTTACATCATGCAAAGTTTGGGGGTCCTGGGGTGCCCCTCATTCTGCTCAGTAACAATCCCACTCCTCTCCCTTCCTTTATGGAGATATTTGCTATCATACATTTGTTGTACATTATTTTTTATATAATATATTTATACCCCCATGAACTAGACATGTTTATAAATGAACTAAAGGTATTGTCCTGCTGTAACAGGGTGGTCCCCAGGAAAAAGGGTGTGTCCCAGGTTCCCTGTCCCACCCAAGGTAGGGTGGAACTGAGCAGGATATAAGAAGCTGGAGAAGAGAGACAGGACACACACAGAGGAGACACAGACAGAAGACAGGAGGAGATGGAAGAAGGATGGAGAGCCAGAAGAGGCCCAAGGAGCAGAGACTTGTAAAGAAGCTGCACTGGCCTGGACTGATTGAAAGAGATGTGGGTGAGAGACCCATGGGGAAGTTAACGATGGCTGTGTTGATTTTGGTTTTGATTTTGCTCTGTTCCTCTCAGAATTTGTCTGACTGTTTCTGACCCTTTTGTATGGGTCCCTGCTGAGAGGTATTTTGGTTCCTCCCAGAATCGTCTGGCTGTTTCTGACCCTTATGTGTGGGTCCCTGCCAAAAGCTGTTCTAGACTTGTGGCAGGCATTCGAGACTTGCTTTGGGCCAATCCCGTTTGGGTGGACTTTTACCCACGAGGAGTTGGATAACATTGGGTGCGTGACTTAGATACTATATTCTTTGTCTTCTCTGTCCTTTCTAGTTGTATTAAAGTTTCTTTCCACAAAAGGTCCTATATGTTTTGTATTGATGCGACAGATGGCGGAACCCATTTAGAACAGGGCAGGTCTGGGGTTTCGGGGGTGCCCCTTTCCCTGCCCTGTAACACTGCCACTTGATATTTTCATTTGGCACTCTGCTTTTGAGATCCATCTATGATGAGCTAAATAGTTTCATTTTATTCATTTTAATAGCTCTATCATATTCTGTCACATGAGTTCTTCATTTACAGTTGTGTACACTTTGGTTATTTGCATTTTTTTTTTTTTTTTACTGTTTCAAGTAAGACTGGAGTGAGCATCTTTTATTTTCTTTTTCCTTTATACACATACGCAAGAATTTCTTTTTAAACATATATAATTGCTGCAAAAGAATATGAACATATTTAGTTTCGCTAGCAGTTGCCAATTGGCTTCCGAAATATTTGTACTTGACGTTCTTATACTCCCTGAAAGGAAACTCAGAGGAAAAGTGTATAATATTTACAGAAAACTTTCTGGAGACTCCTGTTCAAGTAGCAGTAGGCTACAAACTCCTTGTGTAAGAGGGTGGTCCTCAGGAAAGGGGAGTGTCCCAGGACCCCACCCCCACCTCAAGCCAGAGAGATCCAAGACAACTAGGACTATGAATCCCAGAATGCCATCATCACCGAAGGAAGGATGCTGAGGACTGAGGGTGGAGTTAAGCAACAGTGTTTTGGTGTATTAGACCAGACATGTGCGCTTTGGGGACTCTCTATTGTTCTTGGTTTTTGATCGCCAGGTTTTCCAGTGTGCAACTGAGATTCCAGCTCAGTGGAACTGGTAGGATGCATTCACCAATTTATTCTTTACCTTTTTCCCTTCCCTTTTTGTAAATAAACCCTTTTTATTAATTTTATTGTGTGTGTCTGCAGTTGAGTCTTATAAGTCCCTTTTAAGTACATGGGTAAGAACCCACAGACAGGCGCCCCATTTTATATTGGGGCTGCCCGGTAACAGTTTTGGTGCCCAACGTGGCTGGACAGGACACCTGTGGTTGATCAGCCCGAGGTAACTTGCGTTGGTCACCTTAAGTGCATTAATCTGCAGGTCATGTGGCATAATCTTTGTGTCTCCAGTCTTGATGATTTTGTTTTTGTTTTCCTTGTGGACAGTTTTCCTCTGTGGGTGTGTTTTAGGCCCAAACGTGGCCTCGACCACGAATTTTTGAAATTTTCTTCCAGACATAAGTTCATTTGGTTTTCTTCCAACTTTAAGTTTAAATACCTTTTTCCCTTTAAATATTACCTCCAGTTTTATAAACATAAATAATTTGATAAAACCTGGCATGTGGCAAATGATTTGCTTCTGTACACATCCATGGGTGTGTCTGCAGTTGAGTCTTATATATCCCTTTTAAACTCATGGGTAAGAACCCACAAACAGGCACCCCATTTTATATTGGGGCTGCCCTGTAACACTTGTATCTTCAAAAGTGGAAAGTGAGACTTCTTAAGTCAGTCCAAAACTCCTTAAATCCTTAAGGTTTTTTCTTGTAAGGCTAAGAACTATGCAGCCATTAAATTTAGATTTTCACACACTATTTAAACATGGAAAATGTTAATAATGTGTTCACATAAAAAAAAATCAAGACATGAAACTGTCTTATACTATATCTCAACTTCGTTAATATATATTTCCAAAAAAGCATAGAAGAACTAATAACATAATACCAATAATAGCAATGATGACAGTCTTTTTGGTAATTTTTTTTCCTTCTCCATTGTGTCTTCTGAATTTAGAAAATGACCCCTATGAGGAAAAGTGAAAAATATTAAAATAAGCAATGCAAAATAAAATGATAAAGTACAAGTCTTTATCAAAATATCCACATCTTAATATCTAAAGCAGCAACAACCTAGGTTACCACCTCTTTCGCTTGGTTTTAGAAAAAAATATGTTCAAGATGTGTCAGGTTCATGTGCTTATCACTAGTTAACATGTCAGCCCCTAACTTTTCTCTCAATCTTTCAGGTGAGAAAGTCTGAATTACATGACTCTCAAAGTTGTGACACTGTGCTATAATAAGAAATAAATATTTGGTATTTGTCCAGGTTCTAAGTCAGAACTCCTAAATCCTTGGGTTGGGAGGACAGTCTTTTGTTATTCAAACTAACCCCCTTTTAGACTCTTCTTTGGTTATGCTAATAAAATGACTCTGGGCAGGCTGGGCTGGATGCCAGAGGAACCAACCTGGAGATTAGAGGACTGGAACTTTCAGCACCATCCCCTGAACTGTGGGAGGAAAATGAAGTTGGAAATTGAGCTGCTCACCAGGGGACAGGGATTTAATCAGTCGTGTCTATGTCATAGGGTCTCCTGCAAGACCTTAAGTGAAAGGGTTCAGAGAACTTCCACATTGGTAAACACAGCCACATGCTGGGAGGGTAGCACATACCAGCTTTACAGGGCCTGAGGCTCCTATATATCTAAATCATATTGTACCTTTTCATCTGACTGTTGAGGTTTGTGGCCAAGTCAGAGAGAAGTATGGGTAATCTGGGAACCACGCTTGTAAGTGACATGGACTCTTAATAGTCAAAAATAAATAAACAACTAAATAAAAATAATTAAGTAAATAAATAGAAATGTTACAGTACAATCACAAAAGGAAATGTGATGGCCTGGGTGTGAGTCCTCACCCCTTAAAAAAGTCACACACCTTAAAAAAGCTAAGAACAGGGGCCTCCCCGGTGGCGCAGCGGTTGAGCACTGCGCTGTGGAGCTGTCAGCAGTGGCAACATGAGTTTGACGCCCGGCCAGGGAGATTCCCACATGGCGCGGCAGACCTCTCCTGCCTCACCCGCTGCTCCCCTCAGCAATGTATCTCCGTCTCTCTGCCTGTTCTGCTCCCCACTCTGTCTCTGGTGACCCTCTCGCCACCCCACATCTCTGGCCTGTACCCCAGCTTGTGTGCATAAATAAATAAATCTTTAAAAAAAAAAAAAAAGCTAAGAACAGGACCCAGGGTCAGGCACACATAGAAAGGTAATTTACAAATGGGAAATGAGGAAATGAAAAGAGGGGGAAGCCAGAGAGGGAGAGAGAGATTAACTGGTCAATGTGTTCTACCAGTAACACTGTCTTAGCTGGGACCTTGAGACCAGGCTTAAGGCAGGCAAAACCAAGAGAGCACAGACCCACATGTGTTTGGTTATAGACGAAGCATGGCTGCTTAATTCCACCCTTAGTTACCAGAAATCCCTCCTGCAGGAAGTCAAGAGTCATGGCAGATTTGTGGCATGATGGGATTTGTAATCTTAGATGCCTGGGATCTCTTTGGCATGGAGGTGAGGGTGGAGTCCATAAAACATTAGTGGACATATTCTTCCAACAGTAAGTAAGTGTTTATCAATAGAGGACTAGTTAAATAAATGATGGATTATCATTAGGTATTAAAAAGAACAGTATATACTCATGATATGAAAAGATCTATAAGTAATAATTTGAAAGGAAAAATCACAAAACAAGATATAGAATATAGCTATCTGTGGGATGAAACCAAGTAGCTATAACCAGGGTTATCAGGGTTATGTGGGGGGGTGGTGGGGGGGATGAAAGAGAGAGAATGAGTCCTGGGTTCAGGCAGTCCCTTTCTTCTGACCCTAAGGACTAATTCTTATAGCTAAATTACATTCTTTTTATTTTTCATAGTATCCATTTTTTAAGTAGAAACATGTAAAACTTTTCATTTTTGTAGAGCTGATGTAAAGCAGTGCAAACTGTTTTTAAATGACAAAAGATTGTTTCAGCTATTTCAAAAACATGGACAAAAATTCACTCTCAAACATTTTGTTAAAGATTTTTTGAACAATATATTCTTTGTTATTTAGACAGGTGACTTTTGGAAGTGCAAGTTGATGGATATGGATAAATTCGTTTGGACCAATTCTGGATTAATTTCTTCTTTCAATTTAATTTTGCAACAGCCAACTCCACAAGCCACAAAGCTTTGTGCCAATTGGCTAATTGTGAAAGATCTTCCCAAATGAGATTCTTGAAGTCATTGGCATCTAGTTGCCATTGTCATCCGTCCTTATGTTCACTGCTCAGTCATCAACCAGATACATGACACTGGGCAAGTCTCTTTTCCATGCTGGGCCTCAGTTTCCTCATTTGTGAACTGAGATAAGAGAACATCTCCACTCTTCTCCTTGCTCCACAACTCTATAGGAGAAATTACATTGGCTAAAGTAGCATAGGAGGTCTTTGCAGAGAATGTAGAGTGTGAATTCTGTGTTCAGTCTCAAGATCTAACATTTTTTTTTTGAGAACATTGTTTAGAGATATACATGACGTATTAATTTCCATACAGCTGCTATAACAAATACCACAAGCTTGGTTGCTTAAAACAGAAATTAATTCTCTCATTTGGGCTCTGAGGACCAAGAGCCCAAAATCAAGATATCAGTTAGACTGTGTTTCCTCCAAAAGCTCTAGGGTATAATTCTTCTTAGCAACTTCCAGCTCCTGGTGGCTCCAGGTGTTCCTTTACTTTAGGTGGTAAGGTAGAGTACTCCAGTCTCTGCCTGCTATTACACGACCCTCTCTTCTTGTTCCTAACAAGGACACTTGCCACTAGTTTTTGGATCCCACTCAAATAATCCAGAAGTATGACAGTTTTAGGTTTTTAGCTTAATTTTATTTTCAAATATCTTTTTTCCTTATAAGTTCACACCCATAGGTTCTAGAAGTTAAGACACTGACAAATCTTTTCTTGGGGAGCCACCATTTTGCCTTATACACATGGTTAAGGGAAGTGACCCAACTTTATTACATAGACCAAATATATAAATGTTCAGAAGGAAGGAAGTTTGATGAAAAATACGACACCACCAAGAGGGGAATTTTGGAAATTTGGGACATTACAAAGATGGTGCACTACTGGCAAAGTGGGCAAGGATGTGGGAAGCTCATTGTGTAGGACTCTCCTGCATAAACAAGAGGTGACCCATTTTCCAGATTACTTTTCAAAGTTCTACCTTACTTGCATATACCCCTTTGGACATTGATGTAGGTAAAAAAATCTGTTTATAATTATCTGGATCTAGAACATATTTCCACTTTACAAACAACTAGGAGTTTCATTGCAGAATATAGGAAGGGACATTACAAAATATTTATTATAAAAAATCTTTTGGGTAGATACCCAGAAGCTGAACTGCTGGATTGTAAGGTACATCTATTTTTAAAATTTTGGAAACCTCAATACTGTTTTCCATAGGGGCTGGACCATCAACAATGTGCAAAAGCTCTCTTCTTAAAACCTGACTCTCTGGTGATATCCCTATAATTAACTCCATTAATGGTATACTCTACAATCAATGTCTTTAAGATCTGTTTAAGGTCATTTTGCTTGACCAAGGTGACCAAGGCCTGTAGTATGCAGCTCCTGGTCTATGCTGGCTTTCAGGTGAAACCCCTACCATAGCCTAAAAGAGACTTTACAAAATTTGTCCTTCTACTACATCTTCCCTGCTCACTTTGCTCCATCCAAAGTATCTTTGTTTTTGTCCTGACATGCTGATCTTGCTATATTGCCATGTCTCCCCTTGGAACTTTCTTCCCCCAGAGGTTATCAACCTCATACTTTATATTTCATGTTCCTTCATTCCTTGACTTTTTATATAAAAGGTCATCCCTAGCCAATCATATTTCTTTACCTTACTTTATTTTTCGTCATTGTACCTGACAGCATATTATATGTTTATTTCATAATTTGTTTATTGCTCGTCTCCCTCTGGAACATAAGAGCCACAAAAGTAGAGATGTTACCTTGTTTATTGCTTTATCCTTAGTGCTTAGTACAGAAACTGGCATATAATGAACTGTCAGAAAATATTTGTTGACTGATAAATTTCACTCTCTCTTAATTGCATATTTTTCATAATATCTGAAGTGCCAGGTTGATACTAAATCAGGTGTTTATCTGCATATTTTGTGTGTGTGTGTGACTTAATGATAATTTCTCCAGGAGTAAGACCTTTGTTTTCCATTTATGTTTGACTTTCTGAATTTCCCCCTTTTTTTTTTAAAGATTTATTTATTTTTGCATACAGGCTGGGGTTCAGGCCAGAGGTGTGGGGCAACGAGAGGGTTCACCAGAGACACAGTGGGGAGCAGAACAGGCAGATCAACAGAGATACACTGCTGAGGGGAGCAGCGGGTGAGGCAGGAGAGGTCTGCCACGCCATGTGGGAATCTCCCTGGCCGGGCGTTGAACTCACGTCGCCGCTGCCCACAGCTCCACAGCTCAGCGCTTAACCGCTGCGCCACCAGGGAGCCCCCCCTGAATTTCCTTTTGATAATGAACAAATATTTTTGTCAGATCAACATTTATTATTTCCTCCCATATAATTTTTTAGTAATGACTTGAAGGATTAGTTAGAGGTTTGGCCATGGAGGTATGGTAGAATTTCAGCCTCCAGACTTGGCTCAGCTAATTCATTATGCAAATGTTGAAGCCATAGACAACTGAGCAGTGTGAAGATAGATTAAATTTTGTGAGCATAAATCTTACAGCATAAGATATAAATGTGTACTCCTTGAATTGTTTATGCAGTGATTTATAGTATTGGGTAAAGCAGCAAGTTCTTTGCATTAATTCTAAGCTCATCTTGTCTGTCTTGGTCTTCTTGTATCTTCAGGACTGGAACAGTGTCAGGTATATAGTTGGAGTTCAATAAGTGTTTGAATGAATTATTAAATCAGGGAAGAATTATCGCCTTTGGGGAAGAGTCAGGAGAATACTTTAGAAAGTAATGCAGGTAATATTTCTTATGCATGTGCCTTTCCCATTTTTTGTTATCAAACTAATTAAGAGCCTTATGATAGCATTATTAGAATCACTGATATATTTGATCTTATATTTAGTAAAATATACAAATAACAACCATTAACTAATTTTAAGAACAAAAAGAATGAATTCTGTGTCTTAAAATTTCTATTCTCACAAAATTTAGTTCTACAACAATTAATCTTTCCTCATCTTATGATCAGTTTTCGCAGTATAATTACTATAGTAGGTTGGAGAATGAGCTCTTTAGTATGTGTTTGTGTCCTAATCTCTAGAACTTGTGATTATCACCTTATATGACAAAAGATGTGATTAAGTTAAGGACCTTGCAAGTGTAGCTATTCTTTGCATTATCCAAGTGGACCCTAAATGAAGTCACACAGACTCTTATAAGAGAGAAACACTGAGGAGAAGGCACACTCATAGCAAAAGCAAAAGCAATGAGTGATGTGACCACAAGTCAAAGAATGCTGATAGCCACTCAAAGCTGCAAGAGGCAAAGGGTGAATTATCCCCAAGAATTCACTGGAGGGAGTGTGGCACTGCTGACACCTTGATTCAGACATTTTTTGAGTACAGAACTATGAGAACATAAATTTCTGTTGTTTCAGTCACCTAGCCTGTCATTTATTATAGCAGGCACAGGAAACTAACACAGTCACACACAGAGCCTCTGAAATAATTTTTGAATTGCTATCAATTTTCCTACCAGCCTTTTGGTATTTTTTTTAAGATTTATTTATTTATGCATACAAGCTGGGGTACAGGCCAGAGGCATGGGGCAGCGAGAGGGTTCACCAGAGACAGAGTGGAGAGCAGAACAGGCAGATGGACGGAAATACACTGCTGAGGGTAGCAGCGGGCGAGGCAGGGGAGGTCTGCCGCGACATGTGGGAATCTCCCTGGCCAGACGTCGAACTTGTCGCTGCTGCCGATAGCTCCACAGCACAGTGCCTAACCACTGTGCCACCAGGGAAGCCCTCCTTTGGTATTCTTAGCGATGTCGTCATTGTTCTTTTTTTTTCCTTGTAAACTGGTAGTCCTGCCAGTCTCAATCCTCAATGACTTTTGCGGCTGATGGTAATTGAGGTAGGATGACTAGGTGAGGACTAATTTTACGTAACGATCCTAATGATGCACTCTTTAGTAACTATTACCAAATTATGGAACTTTTGCTTCCCAGCTTAGCTCATAAGTAGAGACTCAGAATAGAAGACTCCCCTAAACTTATTGTGAAGAAAATTAATTCAAAGAGATCAGTGTGGGTTCAGCAAAATAACCAGAAATAACACTTGGTCTGTGTCCTAAGAGATGAACCAGGATTTGATTAGTGAGGAAGGTACTGAAGGTACTGAAGAACATTCTAGGCCCTTAGGTGGTTTATGATCTTAGCCACTTTCCATGTCAACCTTACTTGGAAGGTTGCAGTAAAAGATCTTACTCACTGAAGCTATTTCTAAGGCTCTAAGGAGCTTTGGTTATACAGAGTCAAACGCAGGAATAGATCTGAGTGGGGCTTCCATTCCATATTGCCACTCTGTTTACCCATCTCTTTCTGAGTGCCTCAAGGGTGGCAGATGGGCACCACTTAATTACTTTGCTAGATAGGAAGCAAGAGGGACAAATATGGTTTTGATCTATATCAGACTAAGTGGTATGTTCTGTTCCTCCACCTACTGATCTCAGCTGTGCTCTGCCACTCTGAGTAGGCCCCAGGATGCTGACCCAGCATAACAAATTGATAGTGCAACTCTTGCATTTATTTTGTAACTACATTCTGTCAAATGAAATGGTATAAATTGAACAAATTTGGACACAGCATTGGCTGTAGGAATCTTAAAATCTGCATAAGAGCAGGTCCCTTAGATTTTCTAGATTTGTGGCTCAACATTCTAGAATCCTGGGTTTTCATATCAGATGATTATTCTCCTGCTAATTTAGATCAGGTGTGCTATCTTTACCAAAGCATTTCTTCAGATGCTTGGACAATATCTGTCTTCTTACCTGAAGTTCCATGAAGACAGGGTTTATCCATCTTATTCTCTGTTAAAATCTCAGGTTATAATGGCTTATGTTGAACAGAGCAGGGACTCAATGAATATTTGTTGAATCAATGAATAAATGAAATATGTGTCACCTCATATTCCCAAGGAGGTTGAAGTCAAAACATTCCAGTCACCACAAACGGGTAAAAACACACATATTTAGTCCCTTTGACATAGAAGTCCACACTCTGACTTCAAGCCATTCTTTATGTAATAGGCTATGTTACCAGTACATCTTTAAAGCTGTCCTATACATGCTTATCGATCCCTGGGAATTTTGTGGATGTTTCCTTCACTGGGAAAGATTGCCTCATCTATTTTGGTAAGTTTTCCAATGCCACTTTCTGTGGCTATACTTCATGTTTCTTTTTTTTTTTAAAGATTTATTTTTTATTTATACATACAAGCTGGGGTACAGGCCAGAGGTATGGGGCGGCAAGAGGGTTCACCAGAGCCAGAGCGGGGAGCAGAACAGGCAGATCAGAAATACACTGCTGAGGGGAGCAGTGGGCGAGGCAGGAGAGGTCTGCCACGCCATGTGGGGTTCTCCCCGGCCGGGCGTCGAACTCGCGTCGCCGCTGCCGACAGCTCCACAGCGCAGTGCTTAACCTCTGTGGGGAGGCCCTATACTTCATGTTTCTTTGCAAAACAAACAAGCAAAAAAACCTAACCAAACAAACAAGCCAATCCATATCCAAAGTATTCTTCATGGGTGAATAATGCCCTCTATGCCCTGAAGAATGCACTGAATCATATCACCTTGTCTTGGATAACCTGGGCAAAAAGCATCCATCTGACCCAGATAACTTGCCTCTCTGGAAATTCTAATTTCTACCTCTAGATATCAAATTTTAGAGCATTAACTTATCTCAAAGTTAATCTATGTGAACAAGTGCTAACAATAAAACACCAGAAAAAGTGCTAAGCTTTTCTTCCCACCTATTTGTTTTGAGTAGGTCTGGTTCTTTCCCTAGTCCTCTGTTTGCCTAATCTATGAAATGGGCGTGTGAGCACCACACCTTCCCACAGGACTATAACTTTGACGTCAGCAAGTTTCATTAGCTGCTGTTGCCTAACCATAGAGAACACAGGAGAGGAGGAAAATGTCTTTAATTATCTGTCTGCCCACGTGCCAGGTGCCACTCACCCAGCTCTCAGAATGAGATTGGCATCAATAGGCCAAGGAAACAAGGAAACATGGAACAAGAGAAACAAAAGGCAGAAAAGGAGCCCAAGAAAGGTTGCTTACCAAGTAGAACTTTGGTCTGGATACTGTGTTATAGGATGGTGTGGTAAAATACCACTTGTTTGGAGGACTCAGAATCAAATCTCAGCTGAGCATCTTTTTGCAATTTAAATATTTCGGAGCGATTTCCAAGATTAAAATAGGGATAATAACAAATCTCCTGGAATTGTCATAAGAATCAGAGACATGTCTGTGACTCTATACCATCCTATACTACTCAATAACAAGTAGGTGTTACTGTTTCTGATACTCTGAAACGCAGTAAAGTTCAATAACTCCTGATGTATGTTCAGAAGGAACATTGTTCCAAGGTGCTCATTGTTCCTTTTCATGCCAAAAGGAGTTATTATCTGCTAGTTAGATTCATAAGTGGATGTTGTAGATGAAATTTTGCTTCAAAAAATGTTCCCTCCCTCACCCATCAATTTTATTTTGTCTAGTTTTGACTTTCTCCTGAAACATCCTTCTTGTGAACCCACTCTTGGTTATAGTTGAGATTACTGCAAATAATTGAAAAATGAACTATAAATTTTTGTCATCCTGATGGGTCTCTCCTCCATCCCTGGCACACTTCTGATGCTGTCTGAATCCACATGTCTCAAGCTCACAGACACTGTCTATGGGACCAAGCCTGCAGGAAGATGTCCTAGAGCCAAACTGGTGAAACAAACCACCCCCAGATTTTGTAGGACTTCTGTTCTGGTGGGGACCCTACAATATTTTGGAGGAACACATAAACTTCTCTAAAGCAGAAAATGCAACTACTGGAATCTTTGATGAGCCAAACTGATGTGATCCTTAAGGTAGAGCCTTGAGGGACTTATTAGAGAAATGCAGTTCAAATAAAAATAGGACCTTTACAAGGACAGCAGTGGAGAACTCATAAACACGAGGAAGGTTTCAAAAGGAAAAGTGAAGTAGGGAGAGTTAGCCATTGGTTTAGCGAAGATATTCCATATTTTAGTAAGCGATCTTGGACATGTTACCTAACCTAAGTTTTATTTTCCACAGCTTTAAAATGGGGCTAATGATTACTACTTCAAATATTTATTATCACGATTCAATAAGATAATGCTGGTGAAGCACCTTAAAGATTACCCAGTGCTTAAATGATATTAAACAATATCAGTTGAACCATCCATTCCACAAATCCCCCTTCTCATTTAGTGCTCTGTTGGAGGTAGCTCACCCAGGGACAATCTTGCACTTCTTTGTCCCACTCATGTTCATGGATATCTTGCTGGTACTTAAAATTTGTTAGACTATTTACACCACGGATGTTGGCAAATAATATTCAAAAGGGCTTTCTCATCTCCTTTCCTCACCAGAAACTGGTTACATATTTTCTTTTTTTTTTTTTAAAGATTTATTTAATTATGCATACAACCTGGGGTACAGGCCAGAGGTGTGGGGTGGCGAGAGGGTTCACCAGAGAAAGAGTGGGGAGCAGAACAGGCAGATGAACGGAAATACACTGCTGAGGGTAGCAGCGGGTGAGGCAGGAGAGGTCTGCCGCGCCATGTGGGAATCTCTCCGGCTGGGCGTTGAGCTGGTGTGTTGCTGCCGACAGCTCCACAGTGCAGCGCTTAACCGCTGCACCACCAGGGAGGCCCTACACATTTTCTATAACACTTCTGGGTAGTAGTCAGTTAATTTACCTCATGGAACCTCAATTTCCTCACCATTAATTGACAGAGAATATCATTGTGTCAAGTAACAGAATGAAAGTTGAAAATGATGGAGACAAGTAATAATTGATATTCATGTTAGCTAGAGAAGCTGTCGGTGGCATCTTCCAGAGAAGATGTAGCAGGATTTCTGAGTGCCCTGAGGAGGTAGAAGATCATAAAGCTGAACATCTCAAGTGTAGCATACTTTCTAACCAAAGACACTCACCACAAATATATGCACTGGGTTCTATACTGTAACAAGTGCTCTGAATATAACAGTAGTGAAGGCAGAGTCTCTGTTTAGTGGAATTCACTGTTCAAGAGGAGACAGTCTGGTAAAGCAGAATAAAACTCTGAGTTGTGTTAGGACAGGGTGAGTACAGGCTGCTCGGGAACTGAGCAGTCTCATACCAGCAGACCCTAGCCACATATGGCTATTGAGCTCTTGAAATGTCACTAGCCCAACATGGCATTGGGTGTGGGAGTCTAAAAGTCTGGGTTAAGACTAGGTAACTAAATCTTCTAGATTTGTGACTCTGTACTTTCAATTTCTTAGTTTTCCATCTAAAATGATTACACCCTTCTCCCCATCACATTCCACATCACATTGTATAAATGTACAACACATACTAAATTTTGAAAGCAGTGCAAGCCATAAAGTAAGCTATCTCATAAATTATATTACTTACATGTTAAAATCTTAATATTTTTGATATGTTGGGTTAAATAAAAACTGTTGAAGTTAATCTTACCAGTTTCTTTTTACCATTTGTAATGCAGCTACCAAAAGATTTAAAATTACATTCTATGGCTCTCATTATATTTATCTTGGCCATTTGTCTATTCAATTCCCTTTCTTATTTTTAGATTGCATTGTTTTATGTTAAGTGGTAAGTTTTTCTTAGCGTTATCGAGACTAGACTTTTATTGGAGAAATTATTTAAAAATATTTTCTATCAATCTTAGTCTTTTCATTTTCTCAACAGTGTCCTTTTTAAGATTGCTTTGGTTTATCTTGGGTCTCTTGCAACTCCATGTAAATTTTAGGGTTAGCTTATCTACTCCTGCAAAAAATGATAGTTATAATTTTTGTGGACATTGCACTGACTCGGTAGATTAACTTGATCACTATTGCCATCGACATGTTTTGTAGCTTTAGTGCATATAAAAATTTGGTTAAATCTTTTCCTAGGAATTTTGTTTTATATGTGATACTATTGTAAATAGAACTGTGACAGTGAGATGACAGTGACTTCATCAGGACTCACTTTGATTCCCCTTTTCCTCTGTTGAGTGATCTGCAGCTGGTGGTATCACACCCAGCTTTTAGGCTCTCTGATTGCTGGATAATCGCTCTATTATTTTAGACAATGCCCTAGATGTTAACTTACTGATCCAATCAAATTTGGGTCTTTTGCAGAAGTATATTTTGCTGCAAGTCTTGGAGGTTTGTTTTGACTGCTGGAAAGCTCTCCTTAACTGTTTCTTTGCTTCCTTCTTTCTGGTAAATTAGCTGAATTATGGTGTAATCTTTTCCTCCAGTAGAACTAGTAGCCTTTTCTTAATTGCTTACCACCAAAATCATCATTGTTTTTGAGAGCGACTTTAGGCTTGAACTTCCTCATGCTGTTTCAAATTTTCCTCTGGTCAGAGCTTTGGAACTTGCTATGCTTATAGATTGTCCCTCCCACTGGAGACAGCCTCTGAGTCCCTGCTCTGGGGCTGGAAACACAGTATCCTTCTCTCCTGAGTAACCAGCAAACCTCTGCATGAGGGCAACAGTCTCAGTGTGCCTCTCCCAGCTAATGAGCTGGGGTGAGGGAGTTCAGGACCCCTTTTTTTTCAGCTTGTCTGTCCCACCTGGGGCCAGGCCTGTGCCCTCTGAGTGTGGGATGGGTGGAAGAAGGGAGGCCCCCATCTTTTGGTTATACTCACCAGAAATATAGCTTTAGTGGAGGACCTGGAGGGCATGTGCTACATTTGTGCTATATTCCTTAACTGAAGTTGCAGGAGAGAGAGTCTGGTTTTCTTCTCCATACTCACCTGGATTGGAGCTTAATCTTTGTATTAAGATATGGATGAGGGAAGAAAAGGAGCAGTGGTGGCTCAAATACTATAGATTTTTCTTATTATTACTGAGATTTAATAGATAATCTGGAATACATGTTTCTTCATTTATTAGATGTTTTGAAGACATTTTCCAGAGACTTAACATTTTTTTAAACATAATTTTCACTAATTACAGTTGTTTCCTGTGGACTGAGGCCACAGAGCACCTCAATGCTGTCATTCTGGAAATAGAATTAGTAGTAATTTATTAAACAAAACTCCAAAACTCTAAAAGGGACAATTTAATAGGTTTCTACCATATTAAAAGTTTTTGTTCAACAATGGTACATTAACAGGTGACTACCAGGTGGCAGACGGAGATAAAATATTTGCAAAGCATACTGATAATAAAATATTGCATATTATTAATGAATATGCAGCTAGAATATCAAGGAATTCCCATAAATCTGCAAGAAAATAATGACTAGACTCATAGAAAAAAAGGCAATGGATATAAATAAGGCATTCACAGAAGAAACTTACATTTAATGAAATCATGGAGACTTAGTTTCATTAACAGACTTAAAAATGCAATTAAAAGAAGATTCCATTTTATCTCAACAATAGGCAAAAATTAGGTTAAATGCTATTAACTGTTAATGAAAAACGAGGGAGCAGAAAGCACCCACATCTTGTTGATGAGAATATAGCTTTTTAGAGAGCAATTTGGTGGTATTTAGTGAAATTAAGTTTGCATATAGCCTATGACCCAGAAAATACCTTGTCTGAAAGCGCCTAGAAAATCTTTCACAAAGAAACAAGGGGCGGGTGATTCAAGTCAGCATTGCTATTAATGATTGTCAGAGCAAAGGTTTGGAACCAATCTAAGTTAATGAATAGAGAATGATGGACATAATGGGATATATGCATACTATCCCATACATACACAATGAGATATATAGTGTGTTAATCAGAGAGACAGAATTAGACCTATATATATCAATAAGTAGAGTTTACAAATGTAACATTGAGAATAAAAAGTAAAATACAAAATGTAAGGCATAATGCAATGCAATTAATATAAAATCGAAAATATTATTTTCTGTTGTTTATTATACACAAATAAAGGTATAGATGGTGGGATGATATATATTAAATACAGGAGCATGGATGTATCTGGTGGGAGATGAGATGGAGAATGACAAAAGGTTCAGGAGATGAAGCTGACCAAAGAATAAATGCCTAAAATTACATTAAAAAGGGATTATACAGGTAGAGTTATCAATAATGAGTCACAAAGGAAAGAATGTGACTGGTCCTGTCAATCTGATACTGTGTGCCCAAGAGCCCATCATACTAACGAAGATGATTAAATGAGTGAAAGTATGTATGGATAAGTGATTGACATTGCAGCTACTCTGGCTTGTTCTCCTTTCCTTTCTGGGAAGAAGAATACTCAACTTTCAAGTTGTTGTAAGAATTAAAAAATTAGAGCAGATACTGAAATCTCACAGAAATTGGAAGACAAACATTCAAGATGGACTTTGAAAATTCCCATAAATCATAGTTTGGATACTTTTGTAGAAATGAGGCATAAATTATCATTATACAAATTACTATTTATTTGTTTAAACAGGCCCATTGCTCAGTCAGGTAGAGACCAACTGGGAGAGTCGATTTTATAAAGAAAATATTTCAATAGGGCAAACTGTCAAGCCACCTATGAATTATACACCAAAAAATGAAAATAAAAATTCCTGGACAAAATCTCTAAGTCCTGAAATGTGGTCCAAATGGTGCCATCTGCTCATAAAATCATGGACAGGTTGTTGGAACTTTCCAGCATGGTGTTGGGCTGATTCCAAAGAGCTGCCTAGGCAAAATTCTGTGGCACCAGAGCATCAGGATAGTTTCCAAGGGAGAAAGCACTTGGTATCCTTTCATGCCTCTTGCCTTATTTCTGCACTTCAATTCCCAAAGCAAATGTGGATTTACCGTCATAAAACACCCATCCAAATGATATTTCCTTCTGAACTAAATCTTGGAATGCCTCTTTTTTATTACCACTGCCTATTCAATTCATAACTATTCTTTAAGTCTCATCTCACATCCAAGAGAGACTGGAGTAAGCAAGGGCACTGGACATAGACAAACCTTGTTCAAAATCTGGACTCAACTTTTTATTAGCTGCATGAGGTTGGCCTAGTTTCTCACTGTGCTGCAATTCCTGAGTAAATGGGAAGAAGAATACTCAACTTTCAAGTTGTTGTAAGAATTAAAAAATTAGAGCAGATACTCAAATCAATATTTACACAGTATCTCCCCATCTTGTCCCTTGCCTGCTCTTGTTCCTATCGATCTGTCCCTTCTTGGAGCTTCCCCAGCATGTGTGGCTGAAACTCAGTAACTTTCTGTCTTGATTGCAATCTCATTTCATGGTGTGAGTCTTTTTTTTTTCTTTTGTCCTTTTTCTTTAATTGAACAGAGTTTTGCTGAACTGATTAGCAATCTACCACCGTTGCTATGGGCACTATCTACAGACAAGAGAAGAGAGGAGCTTTAATTTCTGGTTTCTTTCCCTTGGACAGTCTTGATGAACTCTTCCTTCTTGGCTTGGTGTTCTCATGGTGCCTGCCGGCTTCCTTGGGCTTAGGCATGTGGGCCCTGCTTGCCTTCAGCTGTGGCCGTGTTCCATGAGCATCCTCTTGTTTTTGAACATGCTCCCCTTCACTCTCAGGTACTGGCAGGGCTCGACGTGCGCAGTCTTCCGAGATGGGTGGAACATTCTGCACTGCCTGCTCAGAATCCTTTTCCTTCTTCTGGTTACCTTCCAGGCATTTCATATACCTGTGCCCAAATACCTGCCCTTCTGGTGGGCCGAGGTGTTTTTCCAGCATCGAACAGGGAATGGACAGTCACAGTCTGTCTTTGACCAGCTTCCAAATCTGCTGGTGGGAGTTGGCACTGATGATTTCAGTGGTCTCATTTGGTTCCAGTCAGATCTTTTTACTACAGCAGAGGGCAATGGTGGTGAGACTGCTGAGGCCTGAGCACACTATCTCACCTGGGAGAGCTTGCCATGATCTTTCTTTTCCTCCTCTGAACTTTCCATTTGCTTCTTCTCTCCATCTCCCTCTAATATCTAATCCTTAGTACTTAACAAACGCTTGCAGACATTTTGAACAGAATACTCCCAGCTTTCCCTGAGGCCTCCAGGAAAAACCACCTTTCAGCGTAAAATGTCTGGAGAGGGTGTGTATGAAAATTTATTACCAGAAAAGGAAGCAAAATGTTACTGTTGGACAAACAAGCTCACTGCAGAGATATTTCTGTGTGTTTTTAGTCTTTACAACTAACTTCAACTGTTAGAGGGCAGAAGGAGGGACACCCCAGAACTCCCACATGTGCGTTTATATTGTTATATAATCTCAGATAAGCAACCAGAAACCCTTTCCAATGTGCTCTCATTTCTTTCTCTTGATGGTCCCTCCCAAACTCTCCTTCCCCCTTTCCCTCTGCAGGGCACCCAGAGGAGTAATTTCTGGGAGTCTGTGTCCTGGAAATGATTAATGGCTCTGTCCACAAATGTCTTCAGACCCTTCTTGATTGTAACCGAAATGGTTTTAAGTTTTTCAGATTCTTCATGGGGTCACTTACAGAGCCATAAATAGACATTTCTTTTTGTCAGTGTATAATCTTTCTTAGAGATTAGCTTTGTTCTCACTCTGCTAATAATGCCTCTGTTTGTGTTTTATCTTATAAAAAAAATACCTCCTATTTGTGGACCACTGACACCTAAGCTTATGAGGTATAAGCTAGTACTATCCCCTATTTTACAAATAAGAAACTGAGGCACAGAGAGTTTGAATAACTTGCACAAGTTCTCTATCAATTGCCCAAATACAAATTGTGCCACCACTTGGTGAAATAAATTGGGAGGGAAAAAAAAAAATCGGCCTAACTTTTGTCTCAATGGACGGAAATGCTTCCCTAGAAGTCCCTCAAACTTTCCAGCAAATACATGGGTAAGATGGGGGTGTCATTTTTTATCCAAAACCCTGAAAGGATTTGGGGGCCTGAGGACTGCTGGTAAGGACACTTCCTTAGACCTTCTGGTAGCCTAAGGGAGAGTGGAGAGCCCAGGAGCCTTGATGGCGGAGATGAACATTTCTATAATGGGAGCTTCATTGCCAGGTTACCTGGTTCTTAGCAACTTGAGAAGAGGGATCATATACTACAGAGGTATTAAGAAAAACCCATGTTACCAGAGGGAGGAGGCACAGAGGCATACTATACATTTAGCCTGTTTACTTCCCTAGGTTGCAAATCCAAAAGCATCTCATTAGAACAACAGTTGAGATGGTAATTACCAAAGTACCATTAACAGCTAACAACCATGGGAATCTTTTATTTCACTTAAAATACTCTAATGGTTAGCAGTGACAGAAAAAAAGTATGAAAATCTGATCAGTAAAATGATATTTTAGGTAAAATGAAATTGAATGATGTATTTCCAGTGATAGAAAGGCTATATCCATTTTCTGTATGTCTTTAAATATGACTCCAGCAAAGGGAAATAGATCCTTTGTTTCCCTGTTCACAAATACAACAATGACTGAACTTCTCCTTATTCTGTAGCTACAAGAGGAAGTAGATAATTACTTTTCTCATGATAAATCTACAGTGGTTCATCTTTCTTTTCCCTAGATAGCAAGGCAACACTCATCATCCATAAGGATTACTTTTCCTAGTTCATTTAAACTCTTAATTTCATGTAAGCCTATAATAATAACCAAAATCACAAAAATAGATGTTTCACCTTAATACTTCAATAAAAAATATAATTTTAGAGAAATATATAGCTTAACTGATAATGGAGGTAATGACAGCTAAATTTTACATCAAATCCTTAAGCCATGTGGATGATTTCAATGCTATACAACAGGCTGCTTGCCCCAGATTCACTGGGCAAAGGGATGATTCCTATTTTTCCAGGTGAGGGAGCTAAGTGCCCTGCTAGGTGGAAACGTGCGTAGAACACTCTTGTGACTTCTATGTTACCTGGTCCCCAAGAAGCCACTCAGTCAACTCCAGGGAGTCTGAGTCTTGGGCCAAAGGACCCCTTTTAATGAAATACAAATTTCTATGAAGGGCTTACAGCTTGAAAAGGAGCTTTAAGGGATTATATTCTAACTATAATATAGAGGCATTTGTGCCACACATTTAAATCATCCAGTTACATCTGAATTTGCATAGTTAATATTTGTTGAGTGGCTGCTATGAACAAAACACTACAAAGACTCTTAAAAACAGCAGTTCTTATTCATGAAGGAATACCAGAAGACCTGGGGAGCTTTCCTTTCCTTTTTTGTATAAACAGCTTTGTTGCAGTATAATTTACATACCATAAAATTTGCCCATTTTAACAATGATTTGTACAATGCAATGATTTGTAGGAAATTTTCGGGTTTGAAAGAGCATTCTCAGAACCCAATTGTAAAATGTTTCCATCATCTCAGGAGCTTTAAAAAATACTGATGATCAGGTCTAATCAATTGAATGAGAAGAAAGCTGGGGAATTTATTTATAATCTTGAGATAGGCTCCGCCATCGGTGGTGGGCCCATCACCAAGATGCAGATTTTCGTGAAAATCCTCACGGGGAAGACGATCACCCTCGAGGTTGAACCCTCGGATACTATCGAAAATGTAAAGGCCAAGATTCAGGACAAGGAAGGAATTCCTCCTGATCAGCAAAGACTAATGTTTGCTGGCAAGCAATTAGAAGATGGACGAACTTTTTCTGACTACAACATTCAAAAGGAGTCCACTCTTCATCTTGTCCTGAGACTGTGTGGTGGTGCTAAGAAAAGAAAGAAGAAGTCTTACACCACACCCAAGAAAAATAAACATAAAAGAAAGAAACTTAAGCTGGCTGTCCTTAAATATTGCAAGATGGATGAGAATGGCAAAATCAGTCCCCTTCGTCGGGAGTGCCCATCCGATGAATGTGGTGCTGGAGTTTTTATGGCCGGCCACTTTGACAGACATTATTGTGGCAAATGTTGTCTGACTTATAGTTTCAACAAACCAGAAGACAAGTGATTGTGTATGGGTTCATAATAAAATACATCAACATTTAAAAGAAAAATCTTGAGATAGAGAAGTTTTTTTGACTGAAATGACTATAAAGATTAGAAATTCTAACTACATCAAAACCTAAGACCTCTTATAGCAAAAAAAACACATAAGGTAAAAAGAAAGGCTACAGATTGAAAGAAAATATATAATGGGCAAAGGATACATAGAGGCAATTCACAGAAGAGAAAACTTCCATGACCAATAAAAATCAGAAGTGATTAATACAAATTAATATGAAATGCTATTTTATTCCACCAACTTGCCATAGTAATTGATAAAGTCAAGACCAGCAAAGCTATGGAGAGATATTGATTAAATAAAAATTTGTCATGCTATTTTTGGAGGAAAATTTAGCAGCATCTATATTAAAACCAAAAATGTACATAATCATCAGAAGCATTCACTTGGGTATACAAAGGAGAATTTATAGAGACTGCATTATGTAAAAGCCACAAATTGAAAATAACCTCAATATAGACAACAGACTAATAGGTAATAAACAATGATATATCATAACATGGAATAGAACACAGGAAGTAAAAAGAATAAGACAGGTTTATTTGACAGAGAAAAACCTTACCAACAAACTAATGAATCAAAAGACACAAGTTTGTAGAGAAAATATATATAGCATGATGCCACTTACGTAGACAAAAATTCCCATAAAATAAAATTGTATTTTTCAAAATAAACTTACACCAGACTGTAAATATAAACTAAAGATCCAGAAAATACATATCAAGGTAATCATGGTGATTACCTCTGGAGAGTCTTCCTAAAAAAAAAAAAAATTCGAAGACTGATGTTCAGGTCTTATCCCACACAAATTTAATGAGAATTTTGGGATGATTTAGGCAATTACAGCATGTGGAGAGGGACTGCTATAGAGAATACAAACACAAGCAGCACTTAGTTCTTGCTCTTAGGGATCATAAAGTCTGCAGCAGTCTTGACCTTGGTGCTATTAATATCTGAACCTAAAAAGGCACCTATTCTTATCACTAACAAATTTCTATAATCCCAGTATGGACTCCTGGTCAGTACACCTTCCTTTCTCTTTCTTGTGCTCCTGGAAATTCTCTTTGCTTTCTAGGAAGGTATCCAAGTTCCAGCAGCCCATACTCTCAGACTTGAAAGATAGCAAAGGGATTTAAGAATTCAGTAGCACAGTAGCATCTTTATTTATCAGAATCCAGCATTTTTATTTTAAGAATTATTCCTTTATTGTAGGATTTTTATTTTATTTATTTTTGCATAGTAGAAATGGAGTGTAGGCTAGATGTGCAGGTGTGTGTGTGTTTGTGTGTGTGTGTGTGTGTGTGTGTGTGTGTGTGTGTGTGAAAGAATTCACCAGAGACAGAGTGGGAAGCAGAACAGGCAGATCCACTGAAATACAATACTGAGGGGAGAAACAAGAGAAGTCTGCTGTGGCATGTGGGTTAGCTCCCTAGACAGGGATAGAACTTAGGCTGCTTTGCCACAAGAGGGCATTCCACTGGTAATGCCAAGATTTAACACCTAGGCCATGAGAGAGGCCCAAATCCAGCCTTTTTAGATGGACATTTGTGACCGTAAACATGTTTTCTTTTTCTTCCACTCCCATTACTCTCTGCCTCTACTATAGCTTATCTTCCTTTTAGGAGATTTTAGTCTCTTGGGAATAAGGTGAAATAAGATATTTACAAAGTGCTGAAAGGATATCAGAAAAGGAGAGACTTACTCCCAGTGGGACTTGTGGGGATTAAGAGAGAGTTTTACAGATAGTCTGTCAGTCATTCCATCCATCCATCCATCCATCCATCCATCCATCCATCCATCATCCCGCCACCCAGCCACCCACCCAAGCTCGTTGAGAAGAGTTAAGTGCTAGACACTACTCCAGCCATCAGATACATAGTCATAAACAAGATAGAAATGACCTTGCCTTATCAGGGCTTCTATTATAGTTAGGGGATATGAATTTTGATTTGTCTTTGCAGGAATTTACTGCATAGGTAGGCGAGAGGGTCAAGACTCTTCCAGCAGAGAGAACGAAAGATTCTTTATAAAGCCACAAAGGCAAGAAATAACATAAAATACAACTAAACTGCTTAGAAATTTAATATGGTTATATTAGAGGACATACAGTGGGAAGAAATAGATGGGGATGGGGGTAGATGAGGTAGGGATTTGGGTATTATCCTGTGGCCAGGGAGAGGTTTGATAAAATGTTCAATGTTTCTGTCTTCCTTTTTCCTGCTGCAGTACCTTCGCCCCCTCCCTATTCCAGTCAGCATGTGTGCTTGTCATTCCCAACAAATGAGTCAGGCAAGATGGGAACAATAATTTATCTGATCAGACATGTGTCAACATCATTTGGAGAAAAGGCACCAGAGCCATTACATCCCCTCAAATAACACGATTAAGACTAGTTTGAAGTTGCAAACCTCAGGCTTCCTAATTTGGTCTTAACTGCTTCAGTGTACTTTGCCTCTGCGTCTGTCTTCTCAATTAATTTCTACTTCTCTATCCCACACGCCCACACCCCCCCCCCCCAGCCCTCACACACTTTATCTTAGTCTTTCTCCTGTTGTCTTGTTTCTTGTTATGGCATGCCACAATTTCCACGGGATTTTCATAGCAAGGAAAGGGGGAATTCTTAGACCTTATCTCCCTTAATGAAAGGGAAGGTACTGTAATAAAAAATGTGGTCTGATCCTAATCTCTTCACATTTTTATTAGATTCATAAAATACTAAAGACAAGATCTAGAGGGGACTTTGGAGATTAGAGACTATCTAATCTTCTAAACTGTTTAGTAAAAAACAGTCTCAGCAAAACTTATCTAAAGTTAACAAGGCTCTGGAGTTGAAAGGAACAGAGGTGCTTTCTGGTTCTGTTACTCAGTGGAAGATACATGAATGTGTTTCTGTGTGTGTGTGCGTGTGTGTGTGTGTGTTGGAGAGGAGGGTGTAGTGAGAGGCCTTGGGTTATACGGACAGGTGGAAAGGTAAGACATAACCCCAACAATAGTTACATAGTCAGATTTTATGGATTCTGGAACTTTCTTCTACATACAATATAGGCCATCCAGCCTGTGCTCAACATCAGGGAACTCTTAGTTGCTATTCAAGGATTATAGCTTGTGATACCCTCACTCTATCATTCTCTGCTTCTACTATCCCTTCTATTTCTACTATCTCAGGTGAAAAACTTGTCTTTTTAAAAAATTGAAAGAGGCCTCCCTGGTGGCGCAAGGTGTTGAGTCTAAGCACTATAAAGGTATCTGTAGCCACTGCAGCACAAGTTCAATCTGGCCAGGGAGCTTCCCACATGGCTTAGCAGACCTCTTCTTCTTGCCCACTGCTCCCCTCAGCAGTGTATATCTGTCAATCTGCCTATTCTGCTCCCCAATCTGTCTCTGGTGAATCCTCTCACCCCAACCCACACGCACACCTCTGGTCTACACCCCAGCTCTTATAAGCATAAATAAGTAAAATGAATCTTTAAAAAAATTGAGATAGAATTGATATATGGTATATATATATGTGTGTGTGTGTGTGTGTGTGTGTGTGTGTGTGTGTGTGTGTGTATGAGACTCTCTCATAACTTTCAGTGACTAAGGTGGAGCTACAATCCAGGTGTTCAGATGCCTAGTTCAGTACCATTTTATTATGCCAAACTTGTCGGAGTTTTCCATGGTTCTGCCTATTTACTTCTCACCAGGTACATTCCCCTTAATTTCTCATGGCCACTCACCATCAGAGAGGGGTCCATGCACAGATCCTGGAATTATTGTAAAGGACCCAATAAACTATTGTGACTGAAAAAAGCTTAGTCTATTTCCTTGTGTATTTATATTTTAACAATGTCGTAGGTTCAACAAATTATCTTCTTTTTAAAGTGGCATTTCAGTTAGTGCTGGAAGGAAAGAAAGGCTTGGGAGGGAGTAAATTTCCCAGAGTGACTCCAATTTCCATATAAATAGCAGCTGATGTACTATGCCAATGCATTCAGTTCCTAGGTTCTTTTACATGCATCATCTCTGCTGTCACCACTGCCTTTATCCCACTGATGAAGATTGAGATGTTAATATGTTTTCTGGGTACCACACAGATTCAGGATGTTGAAATTGGCACAGATAAGCATAATTTCTGCTCTGAAAGAGGCTTAAAAGACACAAGGTGAAAGATGGAAAGTCCTTTTATGAGGAAAAAAAGTTCTAATTTCAGAATTCCCAAATTTCAATCACCATTGCACTGTTCTCCAAGGCAATGGTAAGCTATCATTCATAGACCTGGAATTAGTTCTTTCTGTAGTCCTGGGGAATTATTTTTTAATAAATTATTTGTTGGTTCTTATTATAGACTGGGTAATATTTATGATGTAAGAATGCCTATTGGTATACTTTATTGAGTAGGTAGTAACTATGAAGATATTCACACTAAATATTTTATTGTTATTTTTATTTTACATGTGGTTCAAATAAAACTGAAAATATTTATCTATATGCATACATATTACTTAATTTCATATTATATAACAAAGATATTTATGTGACTGAATATATGAAAAGATATTCTAATAACTACTTATTTCAAGAAACTGAAGAATCTTCTCTCACAGAGAAAATAGAAATCCAAAGATAAAATTTGAACTCTCTCAGAAAACTGTAAGGATTGAAATATTCCAGAAAATAAATTCCATTAACTCAATATATAGAATAATTTATTTCCATATAAGTTTTAGTAATTTAGTAATTTCATCTTGGTAAATTTTTAGATTTTCAAATTTTCACTATTGCTTTGATGCTCTGTTTCCTTCTACATAAATTGTTTCTTCTATTCATTAATATTCTTTAGGATAGATTCCCAGACCTGGAAATTGTGAGTCAAAAGCTTGATTATTTTTGATGCAAAAAAAGTTATTTTTGAGGTTGATTATAAAAAACCTGCAGTGACAAAAAAAAAAAAACCAACAAAAAAACAAAAAAACCTACAAACAAACCAAAGAAAAGTAACTGATAATTATAAATCAGAGACATTCTGCAAGGGTGGGGGAAGAAGAGGGACCAAAACAAGGGAGGGAAGAGCACAAGGGACTATGGTGATGGTGCGCGAGTGAATTGGTGGTGGGAATTTTACAGGGACTACACCTGAGAGGAAAAAGTACAAAAATGAACAATGATGTAAAATATATATAAATAAATACCCCCCCCCAAAAAAAAAAGAAAAGAAACTGCTGTGACAGACATAGTAGTAATGCCAGGACTCCCTTCTCAAGTAAGGAGAAAAATTTGCAAAGCATCACTCATTCTTTCATCATGGGAAGGAAGCTCACTTTGAAGTGTGACTTCCATTTTGTCCTTCACTTTTTTGTTGGAAAACTGTGTAAAGAGAGTTTGGAGTCTAGATTAGTCCTTTGATATCATTGACTACCTCTCATTCTCAGTTTAAACCTTACTCTCAATTTCTGATTACTCTTAGAATAACATCTTTACGTAGTTGACAACATCCACATGATTTGCCCTCAACCACTTTTTCAGCTATCTCGCAGGGTTCTCCCTTCTTCCTTCAGTTCCTTGAACTCCGTGCCAAGCTCTCGAAAAGGCCCCAATCCAGACTTTCTGTGGGTAAGATTATTCCCCACACTCTTTATAGGATCTGACTTTTGTTTTTTGTTTAGTACTCAGTTTTAAGTACTTCCTCAGAGAATTCTTGTCTTGTTATGGCAATTTCCCAGAGAAATCAGATGGCACTCAGAGAGGTGGAGAGAGATTTATTTGTCACACCAGAGGGCTCAGTGGGATAGCTCCCAAAAATCTGAGCCCCAAATAGCAGGAATGGTAAGGTTTTATACAGTTTGTATGCAGAAGCTTGTCACCCCATTTATCATAGAAGTTATTGTTTGGGAAGGGGGTCAAGGTAGCCGTAGCTATTACTGTGGGCAAGCAGCACACCACAGGAACTTTCCACTCCAGCAAGCAGCAGAATCCAACAGCAGGCCAAGCAGCAGATGTAGCAATTTCCTGCTTCAGTCTGACCATTTACTGAAAATGTTACTTTGCAGAACTTACTAAAACTTGCAATTATTTTACTTATCTCTCTGTTTACTTGTTTTTTTGCCTCAGCTTCTATGATGGAAGAGCAGGTTCTGGGGATACTACTTAAAGGCTAGCATCTTTGAACCTTAAGACAGTAACAGGCATGTAGTAGGTATTCCATAACTGTTGACTTTATGATGAATTTGTCCAGTTGTGGCAGTGGGACAAAGTATAGTATAAGATGAGAGGTAGAATCTAAAGCTAGAATTTGAAGGGGTGGACTTGGCCTATAGACCCAAGTTTGGGTTGATCCACATTACCTGGGGTGGTAAGTAAACAATGTCTTCCCAAGTTATCCATGTTCTTAGCCCTGGAAATTGTGAATGTCTCAGAATGAAATACCAAGCAGCCAGCCAATCAACCGATATCAAGTTTGAGGTAACTGCGATATAAGTTCAAAGGCCAGGACTCCATTCATTAAGTACCCAGATCAGCAGAAATATGGACTTCAGCATACTTCAGGCACAGCATCCATTGTAGCCAAAATGAAACAAAGACAAGACCAGATGGTAAAGTCAAAGTTGGATGGAAACTTAAGTGGACCTCAAGATATTCTCTCTGTGAGTTGAGTATTAGTGTAGAAAGTAGCCTAGTAATTGAAACAACGTGAACTGCGACATTAGAGTTTGGTTGAATATAGACAAGTCACCAACTAGGTAGGTTGCCTTGGAAAAGTCCTTATCCTACTTGAAAGTTAGTTTTCTCATCTAAAGTGTTGATGATGATGATGATGAAAGTGGCCTCCCAGTTAACAACACCCTGGGAGTGGACAGTTCTCAAATAGCCTTAAGGCTGAATTATTTTGAGGTGAGGGGATTAAAACCACACAAATTTATTCTCGTGTAATTCTGCAGCACTCTCACTGAGCTAAAGTTAAAGGTGTCAGTAAGACTGCATCCTAGTGGTGACTCAAAGGGGGAATCTGTTTCCTTGCTTTTTCCAGCATCTAGAACCTGCCTATATTCCTGGGCTTATGGTATGTTTTCATTTTCAAAGTATATCACTCCAATCTCTGCTTCCATCAGCACAATACCTTCTTGTTCCTTTGACCTTTTTGATCCCTTATCTTTTAAGAACCCTTATGATTACATTTATAAACCATCAGATAACCCAGGATAATATCCCCATCTCAAGATCCTTACCTTAATTATATTTGCAGTCTCTTGTGCTCCAAGTTTACATTTACAGGTTCTGGGAATTAGGACATGAGTATTTTGTGGGGAGATTATTCAGCCTATCACAAACATCCATCTCCCCACTTCCCTACTCCCCAGTGTGGTTCTAGGACCCATCTCTGTGGGTCTTCCAATGTGTGAATTTGCAACACCTTCGCTCACCCTTCCCTGTAAACCTCAATCCTGATAACCCAACACTCCACTGACTATGGCTGAATCTAAGCAGCTCAGTGAGTCTGGAGAAAAACACAATTGTGCCAGCAGGTCCCAGCTAACATTTTTTATCGCAAAATGTCAAGTGGACTCAGCATTATAGCAGAGTTCTTGACATGGACAAGGAAATAGACAAGGGAGAGGTAGAATGATTGATTTTGAGATAATTAATAATGTTAAAGAAAAACAATAGGAGAGGTTAAATTAGGATAAGACAACGCCATCCAGATTTAAAAATAAATTGTAAGGAACATTTTCCTTGACTATGAAAAGCTTTTATGGGAAGATCTCTTGGTGATGGACTTCTAAGACAGTGAAAATTATGCATCAACTCAGAACCCAGTTCTGCAGAAAAGCTTGGGGGAAAAGTCATGTAAATACACGGCTTAAATGTTTATTGCAGAGGCAGAAAATGACAAGGTTGGCACTAGACATACCGTACAATGCAAGATAGAGGAAAATACTGATAAATATTAAATGAGAAGGAGGGAGAATAACAGGGATTGTTATTTTAGAAGGAGGAGTTACATGACTTTTATTAATGAATAGTTGAGAGAATTCCAAGTTACGTGCCAAGCTGAGTGGGTGGATTCATGATTTCCCTATTTTAAAAAACCTGATAACTATATGAGCTATATGGGTATATTTAAAATCATAACTATTGATTTGTGGCCTTTTTTTCTTAAACCTGTTTTTCATTAACAAAATTTTTTTTAAGATTATTTATCTATGCATACAAGCTGGGGTACAGGCCAGAGGCGTGGGGTGGTGAGAAGGTTCACCAGAGACAGAGTGGGGAGCAGAACAGGGAGATCGATGGGAATACACTGCTGAGGGGAGCAGTGGGCGCGGCAGGAGAGGTCTGTCGTGCCATGTGGGAATCTCCCCAGCCATGCGACGAACTCCTGCAGCCACTGCCGACAGCTCCACAGCGCAGTGCTTAACCGCTGCGCCACCAGGGAGGCCCAAATTTCTTTTTTTGTCAACAAATTTCCTAATGTTTTCACACCATATTCTTATTGATAGTTTATCTTTTGCATGATTTTTACCATTTTAAATATATTAATCACTTTATCTTTTTTTTGTCACATTAATGCTCTCATGAAGAAATTGTAGTCACCACAGTTACAGATAAAGTCGCTGTACAATCTTTTCTCTCCTTTTAAGAACTCTTGTTCATTTTTGCCAGTGACAGCATTGGCCTACTCGGTCCCCCTGACTTTCTTCATTCTGTTGTTGCATTCCTTTTCTGTTTTCTTGAGTTTTTTTCTTCTTCTCCTATAGGCCATGTCTTGCAAGTCTTTTGTTTGGGTTCATTTTTCTTTGCATCATCCAAGGAATCGTAAATTATAGCAAAGCCAGTTGTCTCGCCACTTCCAAAACAGGTTCTGAATGCAAATACAAAGATGACATCAGGGGAGGTCTTGCACATTTTAGCTAGTTTTTCCCGAATTTCTGTCTTAGGTGCTGTTGCCTTCCCAGGGTGAAGAAAGTCACCATTTGTTTCTGCTGAAACAGTCGGTTGCTCATAAATTCCCTGGACCGAATGGTTACTGTGTCATTCATGATGGTGATGGATCTTCTGCAGCCAAGGAAGAAAAAAGAGCTACTCTAACTCCATTTAGTCCCTTTAACATAGTCACTTTTTAGACTCCATTCAAACATTCTATTCTGGCTCTGGTAGAGGATTGTTGGTGCCCCGTTGCTAGGCTTGATGTGGTAACTTGCATTTGAAGCTGTGTCAACTTATACTTCTCAAACACATATGGGACTGTAAACCAATGTTTCCTAAATTTGAAAGAATGAATGAAAACAAAACAAACAAACAAACCAGAAAACCAGAAAAGAGTTAAAAAAGTCTTCTCTTCGAGGTGGCATAAGAGCTGAGCGCAAGGTTAAGGAACTCTGGAGAGACTGGCAAATAGGGAGAAAAGTAAGAGCAAGTGTGAATCCAGAAGGCAGAGTTTGCCTGGTGAATTTTAGAAACAGCAGAAGTGTGTCTGGGGCAGAGTGAGCATGCAAGGGGAGTGGCCCATGAATTTGGAGGGGTCTTGAGGGAGGATCTTGGAGGACTTTGATCTGCTGGGGCATTGGTTGGGGACAGATACCTCTCACCCATCTCAAACAGGTCATGCTGCTTCAGCAGATGCTACTAAGACACAGTTTCTGTTGAGAAGTCTCTTGAGTCCCCAGAGGCATACCTCAGGGCTTCCTGCACTCTCCCAAGGCTCTGGGAGTGCCTCCCCCAAGCAATTCGTTCTTCTTAGGAGACAGTCTCTGCATTTCCATCCCATGAATGTACAGGACCCATTCCTCCTCCCAAGTTCTGAGTCACCACAATACAACAGCCTCTCTTACAGGATTTGCTTCTTACTGCTATGTTGAAAAGATTTTTGTTTTCTTCAGCATTGACTGGTCTTGTTTACTTCTCATATTTTTTATTTTATTACATGATTTGAATTTCTAGCAGATGGGATGAAGGACTCAAACACTCAGGAAGAGCCAGGGGAGGGGAGAGGTCAGAGAAGAGGGTGGAGCTGGGAAGTAGTTAAGGGCATATATGATAGAAGGAAAGTCTAAGAGACAAAAAGGACCAAAGAAAGAAAAGCCCCACCAGCCCCAGGGGCATCAATTTACACTGTTGTTGCTCACATCTTGTCCCTGGCCCAGGGGACAGTGTGGACAGCTGTGACTGTCACCTCCAGGGGCAGCTCAACCCCATGACCTCCCGCAGCTCAAATGCCAAAGGGTTGGGAACTCATCTTTGAGGGTTTGGAGAAAGAAAACTGGGCCTTGAGTTGGTTATTACATTGGTCAAACCTGAGGATTGAAAAGGCAAAATTTAACATCAACTATAACAAAAATAAAACTTTTTGGGGGAAGATTTCATCCCTCTTGTATATTTTTAAAAGGGTACATGTTTACCATCAAAGCAAACCTGGGTTTAAGTCTTGATTCTGAAACTTAATAGCCATATAACTTTAGATATATAAATATATTTTTTCACCCCTGAACTTATCTGATGTGTAAATGTGACTTAAAAATCTAAGTTACAAATGCATGGATTTATTGACATTATTTACCATATATATATATATATATATATATATATATATATATCTAAATATCTAAATCTAAATGTATGTATATAGCTAAATATATATCTAAATATATGTATATATATCTAAATATATATATATATATACATATAGCAAGTTACCTAATCTATAATTAGCATAATTTCCCTTCCTAATTTACTTCCTCTCACTTCCTTATGATTTTTAAAGAAAGCTGAATGGCCTTTTAAAAATATTTTAAAAGTACATATATACCAAAGGATTTTTTTTTAATTGTTATTTATGTCTTTTACATTTTGTATTCCCCTTGGGCAACCCACCACCAATTCACCTGTGATCCATCTCCATGGTCCCCTGTATTCTCCTCTCTTCAATTTTGTGCCCTTATCCTCCCTTCCCCCCCCACCCCATCTCTCTCCCACCCGGCTTCCCTATAGTCCTGTTATAAGTGAAACCATTCGATATTTTTCTTTTTCTTTCTGGCTTATTTCACTGAGTATGATTCCCTCTAATTCCATCCATGTCGCTGCAAATTGCATGTGTTTATCTTCTTTCCATGCTGAATAGTATTCCATTGTGTATATGTACCACATCTTCTGGATCCAATCAT